>JAQFYM010003714.1:0-17671 GCA_034694785.1 Agrenia bidenticulata | reverse complement strand
CCCCCCGAAACGCCAAAATCGAAAACCCTAAAACTGATAAGAAAAAATAATGAAAAATCATAAAATATATGAATTTGATGGAAATTTTTGTTTTTTGTCAAAAAAAGATTATAAAAAAAACATTGCAAAAGAAGATTACCCCTCCCCCAGTTTTTGTATCAATTAATTTTATAAAAAAAATCCCATTTAATAATCGTGGCTTCCTTTTATATGAGACTTTGTTTATTGCTTATTTTTTTATTTTGAATCCTGTTTTTTTGAAAATGCAATATTTTGAAGATTAATTTTAATAAGAGATAAGATCCAAAATGTCCAAAACCAAAGACCAACAAAATAAAAAAAAAATTCACAAAAAATTACAAAAAAGTTGCTACGACAAATTTAAAAGTAGTAATACTAAATAACAAAAAAAAACTATGTAAATTGAATTTTATATTAAAGAATTCAATATATAAAAAGAACACGAAAATACACTAAAGAACCTTATACTACTACAAAACTGTAAGAAGTCCATTACGAGCAAAGATATGCAACACCAAAAAACTTTTTGTAGAATGAAAACTATTAGCATTTTGTGTTTTTATTTTTTATTTTGGGTGCTCTTATGAATGAAGATCCTAATATAATTAAATGTTTAAAAAGTTTTTTTTACAAATTGATTATACTATTGTGTGTGCATAGATTATTTCGTATATTAGATGTTATTTTTAAAATTTAAATCAAAAAATAAAAATAATAAAAATAATTTTTTTTAAAATAGTAGGACTGAACCTAAATTTCTAATAAAGTAATATTAATATTGAGGTTTAAAAAAAATTTTTTGTTTTATGTGTAAATAACCTGTTAATATTTTTGATATGGCATTTAACTAGAGTATGCAATCCCAGGTTTTGGAATCACGGGATCCGGGGGCACATCGGGATTTAAAAAATCGCGAATCCTGGGATTTATTTATTTATTTATTATACGGGATTAATTTACAATACGCCATAAAAAATTCTTCCGCCTTATAAAATGCATTAAAAACATAAAGCTTTGTTTTTGTGTATTTCTTGTATGCATACTAATTCATATCTTCAGCAAGCGAAACAAAATGTAGGATAATTTAAGGGATTTACGCTCAATCTTACACTTACACAATAAAAATGTTTTCAAACACATACAAAAATTTTAAAAAAAATGCTTTTTAAAACCAGCTTTTGAAATTTTACCATCTAGAATTTTAACTAATCAATATAACCCTTTTTTGTACAAAAAACACAACCTGCATGCCGAATGTTATCATTTGTATTGCGGTAGGCGTAGAGTGCACAAATATCTTAAGATTATATATAGAAAGTCGTAGGCCAGAAAAAAAATACCATGCTTATTTGTGTGAATTAGGCATCGGTGAAGAAGAATTTGGGATATTACCAAGTTTGCCTATAAACACCTTAGAAGTATCATTCGAACTAAGTTTATATATATTTTTGCATTTTATTCGCATTTTGTTATGGTTATTCTGTATAAAACATATTTTTTGGTCTTTTTTTTTACAAATTAAAGGCTTTTAATAACAATTAAAAATCCCAAAAAACATCGGGATCGTAGGATTTAAAATTTGACTAACATCGGATCTTGAGATCCTCAAAAAAGTGAATCCGTGCACTTTCTACTATTGAACCTTTCGCGTTCTAGGACGATATACATTTCCCTTTTTTTAGCACAAAAATTTAAAAGAACGATATATATCGTTCTTCTTTTAGGGATAAATCAGAAGGGAACTTATATATCGTTCTTTAACGGACGATAAAAAAACAAAATTACGTATTACAACTACAATCTAAGTCCTAAAAATCAAAAATAAAAACTAAATTATTTTCATGATAAGTAATACTGAAAGCAGCATGGGTTTTTTTAGGGTATCGTGAAGGTATCTGTAGCCCCCACAGATTTGTTTAAAACTAAAATTTATATGAAAAAGTGTTATAAGCTTAACAAGCGGATTGTAGCGGTTTATTTTTAGTATTTTCGTGTAATATCTTTAACTTTTACTTATTTTTGTATAAAGTTTTTAGTCAAAAAAAATAGTTTTAAAATCTCTTTGTAACTGCAAGGATTATATAAAGTATATAATTATATGCGTCATTTACATTATAATATTTCCAAGTCGTTTTTTTGACAAAAAAATACCGAACACCTCGTGCTTTTATATTGCTTATAAAAAAACCGAGCTTCGGTAATTAAAACGATTTAAAGGGTAAGAAAATTGCAAAAAAAACGAATTGCAACTTTACGGGTCCTTCAATGTGATATGGTGTCGAGAAATTTTTATGCTGGCAGCGCTGCAAAAATTAAGAGATAAAAAGATATTTTTTATTACAAAAAAATAGATAATTAAAGACGAATATGTTTATTTAGAATATTAAAAATAAAATTTAACTTAATATAGATGACTTTAACACTCTACACGTCATATCAAGTCTGCGTGCGTAGTTTGCGGTTACAGCTTGGGTTGTTATTTTCTACTTTACTGAATTGAACAGTTTACTGGCCGCTTTTTTAGCTAATAAAAACTAACTCTACCTTTTTTTGGTACATATGTGCAATTGTTACTAGCCTGTACAGCTTTTTTTTTTTTGCAAAATATAAATTTCCTAGAAAATTTTACATTTATTCAGAAAAAAAAATTCTTTAGATAAAACTTGTATATTTGTTTTACGTGCGTTTTTTTTTTTGTAAAGGTAAAATAAGTTAATAATTTATGTGAACATATGTTTTATTTTTGTGAGCAATTAATCCTTCTTGGTGTTTTTTTTTTTTTTGCGGGAACGTGCGTATCGCTATAAAAAAGAAAATAATATAGAAACCCAATAAATTATCAATTTTTCACATATACGAAACAAGTTTTTCACAAATTTACAAAAATTTGTCTACCGGAAAATATAAACAAAAAATTGATTAAAAATAAAATTACATAAAAAAACAAAACATAAAAAAGCGTGTGATACATGTAAAAACCCAAGTTATACCAGTACCTTCTGTTTAAACAATAGACTTGCTTAAGACTTTTTTGCCTATTAAAATCTAGGAATTTTTTTCAATTTTATCGATACAAAAAACACGCTGAGTAAAAGTGACATCTAAGTAGTTTCTAGTAAAAACAAAAAATGTAAGGCATAGTTTCTGTTCGCCTTAACTACAAAAAATTAACAGTTTACTAGGGTTATCAGTCGAGTCAACTTTAAACTCGAAATCGGTGACTCGTATCCATTTTTTACATATTAACTCGTCGTAACTTGCTTGAAATGTAAACTTGATAACTCGCTAGTTTTGAGTTTATAGTTTTTAATTAGTTTTGTGGTGTTTGTCTTGCGAAAAAATGAAAAGTAAAACTACTTACACAAATTTTGTAAAAAAAAAAACATTATCTAACCAATATGGTAAAAGGCATAAAATTTTTATAAAAGGTACTTTTTTACAATTTGTATTACATTTCATCATGCAAATCTTTTAAGAAGGGAGTGGATAAAAAAATACGTCAACTGTCTAAAACTTATTTTAAATGCGTTTTTATGTAACAAACAATTTGTGAAACAAAAAAAAAAAAAAAAAAAATGGTGATAATTGTTTGACACTCAACCGACTCACCATACTTCGGCCTGGAACTCACTCAAAACTCGTTTTTTAGAAATTCTAAAACTTCGAGCTCGAACTCGGAAACTTAAAACTCGGGTTTTTGAAAACCCTACTATTTACGTAAATAACTTTTAATTTGTAAAGTTTAATTTGATTAAGTGTAAATCTTGCCAAAAGAAATAATCTAGCATTTCGAAAACTTAAATTTTCCTTTGTGCAGTACTTTAAATTTCAAAGCCTCCAAAAGTATAAAAAAATTAGTCATAGCATTTATGTGCATTGCATACGCGCCAAATTATATTTATGCAAAATTAATAAATAGTTATAAATTGTATATGCATGTGGAAAAATAAAGTAAAATTTGCATACGCATAATCTAAAACTTTATACAATAATTTGTTGATTTTGTCTATATTTGATGTAAAACTGATCAAAATATATTTTACGTCTGCATCGATGCACAAAAAAATATACATGCATTATGTCGTATGCAAAGAAATGTGTGTTCAAGATAAAAATATCAAATGATTACTTTTATATGCGTAACAAAAAAAACACACATTTTTAAGTGCATGATTTTGCAACTGCACTGCATCTAACATACCTTTAATCTATGAATATATACATATGCATTTTTGACAATATTATGAAATAAATAATTTTATATTTAGAATACTTTATAAATTTTTTGATTTTTTTGTTGAAAATTAACAAAAAGTGGTCCCGCTTCTATAAAAAGCGCTGCCAGATAAATACGTTTTGTCGCAGCTATAGTCGTATCTGCTAACGAAAAAAACATCATCGACTACCTCTAGTCGAAAAAAAAAGATATTTGCTTCGGGGACCCCCTCATGATTTCTTTTGCAAAAAAGCCCGTGAAATTAGCAATACAAAATCCTATACAATATTTTTACTGGGGTTTTATGCGAATTCTGATTTTCTTTGTTCTAATTTTTAATTTTCTACTACCCCCTATTTAAAAATTAGAAAAAGAATATTCAAGAACGCAAACAATTTGATGGACGTATTAAATAGAAATCATATGATTTTAATTTACTTTTTTACGTTCAAGATTAAATAAATTGATAGGTCAAGTGAAAGCGGGCTACTTTTCTTAAATACTAAAAAACAGTTTGCAATAATATATACCAAAAATGCAAACTAAAGAAAAAAGAAGGAACAAAACAAACTTCTGCATAAAGCGTCAAATACGTTTTTCGCAACACCTAAGCGTGTTTTAACCGATAAATAAAAAGTATACGTGTGGCAAAGGGTTTAGAGACTTGTACGGTCTGTTTATTGCCGCGCCGGAAAACGAATTATTCATTATATCGTCCCAGCTAGTTTCTGATTATTTCAAAAGACAAGAATCTTTTTATAAAAAATTGTTTTCTGCAAGCTAAGAGGGTATATGTTTAGATTAATATACTAAAATCCTTTAATGTACTATTACATAAGTATGTAAAAGGTATAAGCAAAATTTCAAAATATGACAACAAGGTTTAATTGACCAGTGCATGTAAAATCTTTGTTTAATAGAAAATAAAAACAAAATTACACGCAACAGGAACCATGTGAATGCGTATTTTTTTTCATAAATTTGTATATGTAATGTTTTTTGCTTTTTCGTTATGTTAAATTTCAAGAAGCTTTTTTTAAAATCCTATCAACGATGGTTCTGAGATATTACCATACTTGTAAGAAAAATATGACATGAAAAATCTTAAAAGAACATCTGAATCTAGACAACATGAGAAATACCCTGCTACAAATATTTTTCCAGTTTAGGCCTTGTATCTACTATATACAGTAGATTGCAAAACATAAGAACATTTTTGACGAAGAAAAAGTGATTTTTTGCATTAACATACATAAATAAATATTTTTAACACGAACATTTTGCATCAAAAATGTTTTAAATATCAGGATTATACGGTACTATATGTTAAAATCTGCAACATTTTGTTTTACATACAATATTTGTTTAAAGAATTTTGATACTTGTCAATTTTTTTGTATTTTTTTGTTTTTTAGCGTTATTGTGTTTATAAGGTTCTTGTATTACTTTTTTAATATATGATATACTTTTTTTCTTTGATTTTAAAAAAGTATTTTTTAAAACATAATTTACGCATGCTGCTTTGTTAAACACACGACGATAAAACTTGCTCTGTTATATTGTCGCAACCAAAATGCCTTTTGGCATGCAAAATTGCAAAAAACTTGCATAAACAACAACGGTTTTGTTTTTTTCTATTGCGTCTTTGGTCGGAATTTATGTTATAAAGACTTGCGAAAATGCAACATGAAAACTATATAGAAAAAATTTATGGACAATCTTGGGACATTTAGTTTTGCTTCTCTTTTGCCGTTGGTTATATTTTAAACCAGTAAATTATGTAAAAAAAGTTATAAACGCTATTTTGCTTTCTTTTAGTTAAGAGGAATTTTTGTTGTTTATCCGACATATACGACTTGACTGTGTCATATTACTATCAAGAAAAACATGTTTTTTGTATTCTAGTAAAAATGTTTACGTAATAACTTTACTTTTGTATAAATTTACCTTGAGAATGTTGTTTATATTGTTAAGACTCTATAAACAATATAAGAATAATACATAAAATACACATTTTTTTATGTGCTGTTATATTTTTCTGATTAAATCGGTTTTGTTTTTTGCAAGCTTGCGTTTTTGGTAAAAAAATGCCATATGCGTATAAATTACTTAATCTTTCCAAGTGCAGAACTTTTTTGGAAAAGATATAAGATTCACAAAAAAAAAATATTACGTGTAAATCAAGTATGTTTAAATTTAAAAACTATATACTCCATGTGTTTTTACATAAATTTGGTATTGGTTTTTTCATTTTCATATATTTTTCTTTTTAGTTCTTTTTACTTTTGTTTTAATACTGAAATATTGTTTCAGTCTAAAATCAGCTTGAAACTTAACCTTAAGTAAAAAATTACTTTCATAATATAAACTCGTCTAATAAATGCTTAAAAATAACAATAAAAAAGAAATGCTGACACAAAAATAAGAGAATGATCAGATATGACTAGGAACAACTTACAAAGGTCAGCAAGATAACTAACAAAAGTTTTGAAACAATTTGATTAAAGTCGATAATAAAAAAAAACATTAAAAAGTAAAAAATAGCTATAACGATCAAACCTGCGCATTTTATGTGTTGAGTAAACATATAATAATTTGATTTCCCTTTTTTTTTGTTTTTAATTTATCATGTTAAGTTTTTTATTTTGTGTCGGCAAGTTTTCCTCTTATAAGTTAATGGCGCCGTAAAGAGTTTTCGTCATTTTTGCAAATTAATCTTAAACTAAAAAAAGCCACTAATGTACAAAAAACAAAAATCGGGATACTACAAGACACAAGGTTGTTGTCTTACCGTATTGCTAAATCTTTGTGCTGATAGTTTGTAATATTAATAAATATTTTACTTCTGAATTTGTGTTTTATAATTTTTTAAAAGTTTTCTTTTTTTGTCATGATTTTTTTGTTCCCCGAAATTAAAAAAAATTGTATAGACAATCAGACCAGATTTCTTTTTAATTGCTTTGATTATGCGGGTTTCCTGGCGTTAGGCTCGTGCTTCTTTATATAATGCATTGGCTTGGTCCTCTAATCAAACTCTGACACGGCAGGTCTTCTAAGTGCTTGATAACATTTTAATGTAGTTTTATAAATAAAATAATTATCGTGTTATGTAAGAAAAAAATGTCTTTTCTACAAAGATGATACCAAAAATACATACAAAAGCAAACATTTTCTATGCATAAAGGTTTTATGTCGATAAAAATTGCTGCAAATTGTAATCGGCTTTTCAGTTTCTTTTTTACCCGTTAAGATAATACTATAATAAATAAAGTTAAATAAGTTGTTTTATGACTGTATCAGAGAATTTAAAAAAGTTTTTTATTTGAGGGTACATCCATACCGACTTGTCTAACAGCAATTTGTTTACGAGAATGTCTCTTTGTTTTAATTTTGTTTGATATAAAATACACTTTATTATTTTAATATTTCAAACACAATTTCGTTTTTTTTTGTACATTTTGCAGACTTTTAGGTACAGGTTATGTATATGTATGAATTCTGCATTATATCTTTGAATTTAGCATTTACATTTTGTAAGTGATGCATAAAATAATATTACAGTGATAAAATCAGTAAATAAAAAATCATAAATCTACGAAACAGAATATTTATAAAGCAGCCATAAAAACCACAAAAAACCTTGCAGTTATAATTTTTATGTTTAAAATAATTAGCCATGAAAGATAAACTGAAAGTACATAAATTAATATATTACTTTATGGGTATGGCTGCACCATTAAAAGACGAGTAATTTAGTATATTGTAAATTTTCTTAACGTATATTTTTTATTGTAAAGTTTAATTCATAAAAAAAGTTTTACATTCTATTTTTCTTATGATAATTGCAGATTACCATCAAACGCTGCAAAATAGTATTATATATTAGTTTCCATAGATTGCGTCTACCGAAAAATTTTATGTGCCTTTTTATTGAAAGAGCAAAAGAAATTAGGGTAATAAAAATATGACATTGTCTTACTCGTTTTTGATTTGATAAAAACAACACTTGCGGTATTATGTTACAGTTTCTTTTTATACCACACCCTTCTTTTACAGTTACGTATTCTAAATAGAGATAAAAAACCCGTGATAACAAGTGAAAAATATTTGGGGATTAAAAACAATAAAATCTTTCATTGTCGTATAAAATGCAAAAATAAAAAGCAACACGCCATTTTTTACCCTTTTTTTTTAGTGTTGTAAGCTTTCGATTGTACATCGTTCATGTTTTGCCTTAACCGAATATTATTTAGAAAAGCGCAAATTCACAAAACCAGATCATATTTGTATGTGTCATGTAATTGAAAAATATGAAAAAAGAAACATATCACCATAAATATAACTTTTGCTGAAATCCATTTATTCTAAGAATTTTAAAAAAATTAAAAAAATAAACGGCATATAAAAAAATACAAAAAAAAAATTAGCGTAACTAAGATCAACTAAAATCTAAGCGTAGCACGCGCAAATTATTAAGTTTCTTTATCTGGTAACAAAGGCTGCTGAAGTTTTTGATTAAATTTTACTAAATTTTTTTGGTATTGTCTTTTAATAAATGAAAAAAGTTTATTTGGGTATCACTATGGCAAAATCTACAATTTTACTTTGTTTAAATTGTTTTTGGAAAAGAAAAAACAAAAGAACCGACATTTATAGAAAAATTTTTTTATATACGTATTTTACCGCAAAAAATTAGGCTTGAAATACCCAAGTGTCTGTGTTACAGACCAATACCATTGCAGGAACTCATACAAATTAAACTTTTATATTAGTCTTGTTTGGGTGTATTAATAGCCTTTTTGTAAAAATGGCCTTGTAATTTTTATGCTTACTTATCCGTACAAGTAAAAAATAAACTGTTTGTATATTTATCGCATATACATAAGAAAAAATACAGGAATTCAAAAAACAAACAAGTAATTGTTCTTACCTAATTGCGTACGCTGTTACAAAAAACATGATATACATAACAAATTTTGATTTTAAGACATCACTTTCTTTTTACATGTTTGCTGCATAGTTTTCAGTGTTTTTTGTTGACTGCTTGCTAAAAAAAGCTTATATGAGAGTATGAGTAGTTTGAAATTGCCAAAAATGTGTAAGTTTTATATAAAAATAACGTGTGTATGCGTTTTTTTGGCATTAGTTGTACATAAAAGGTACAGTGTAAACAGATATTGCTATAACTAAAGAATAGGATTTGAATGATGGCGGTTGTTTGGCTCAAAAAACTAGAGTAAGTTTATACATAAAAAAACTGCTTGGCATTGCAAAATAGCCTGCTCAATATATATTTTGACACCAATCATAAATTGTAAACATTTATCTTAGATCTACAAAATCCTTACCATAATAAAACAAATACTACTAATGGCTAATGTCCAAATCTATATATATATTGTCTCAGTACAAGTATGTTATGTTTTTACTTTTGTGTAATATTTTATAAAAAAACAATTTTTTTTGGTTTTTAGTAAAAGCAAAAATTTATGCTATATAAATAAAAAAAAAATTATTTATGCACTAATAGTAATACCGCAATATTATATGTTATAATTTAACAATCTAACAAAGAGTTGTTAAAATTACCGGTTATTAAAAATAAAAGTAGTAAATTCTTGATTGTTATTATAATATTATACACATCGCTTTTAAAACTGTATTTTTACAACGGAGTGTATACAAATAAAAAGAATGTCAGCTTTTTTCAATTATACGGTAAAAAGATCTTCTATAGTTCCAGTTTCTTTTTTAATTCTCGTCTATAAAGCCAGATATTCGCAAAAGCTTTCTTAAGATGTAAAACTGTTATAAAGGTTACATCCATGATGTGCGTGTTAGGCACCATAGTTCAAACGCGACTCTAGTAATTAAACCCCTGTACCCTTTATTTTTAATCAAGTGATCATCTAAAAAAACTATACTGGAGCTTTTGAATCTAAATAAAATATATTTTTTGTCGGCTTTAGCAACTAAGATGTAGACTGCATTACAAACACGTTATCATGGCTATTATTTTGTCATTATCGAGCATGTACATTTTTTACTTATCGTCTACGAAAGAAAAGGGGTACGACAGTAAAAACACGGTAATTTTGTTTTACGGTAATAATACTCAACAAGTATTTTGCAAATCAAAATTTATATGATATTAAATAACCATAAATATTTTCAATATTTTTTTATTGGGCAAAAGACACATGTTTCACATTACCATACTATACAAGTATTTTTGATAGAAAATAGCACTCAAAAAAGGCAGTAAGATTTACCATTATAGTATACAAATTTTAGTGGTATATAAAATACGCAGAACTGCTAAGAAAAACAGTTGTCCATTAGATATTTTCTTTTGACATCGAATGTATACCACAAAACCGTTTAAATATCTATAGTTCAACATTCATTTATGTTTTATCGGCGATGAAAATGACAATGGCACGCCAATTTTATTCTCAAAAAATGAATTTGTGTTTTGTAGGCGTGTACAAAGCATACTTTTACAATATACTCTTATAAAACTTTGTCAAGATAAGATCTCGATTTTTTTATATTTGCAAAAGAAATAATCGAAAAAAATCTAAACAAAAGAAATTTAAAATGATACTACAGAATAGAACTGCAAAAATTATTCAACGTAAAAATCAGGCAAAAAAAAAAAGTTCTGTATAACAAAACTGACCAGATTATTTATATTTTGTGTTCGTATACAAAAAAAAATATTTATATGGCCACATAAATAACTGACTGCTAAGCCAAATCACCTTCGAAAATTAGCTAATGTATAAAGCGCAAAAAAATTAACAAAATTATTTTTTGCCTGTTTTGGTTGTTTTCAAGTGTTCGCCAAAAAAAACTAAATGAAGATAGCGTGCTATTTAAAAGCAACGTGCACCAGTTATAGCGTAACTGTTAGGAATTTTTGGTTTAAAGTTATTGTTTTTCAATAATTTTATGGATTAAAAATTTATACCACAGCGCTGTAAATGATATTATCTTATATACCTGTGTAACTCATTTTACATTTTTTTATATGCTGTCCTGCTTTTTTCCGTTTAAAACTTTGACTTTAACAAGTAACTCAAAAAAACACAAGGCTTCATACTTTGATGGGGTTGTTTTGATGTTAAGATTCTAAACTAAATTTTACCACAGAGTCGGTTTTTTATTGGTTTGCGCTATTAAAAACGTAAAAAACTAAAAAAAACATTTTTAACAAACGTTTAAACTTTGCTACTTGTCATAGTTTAGAATGTAATTACAAAATATCTTTGTAACAGATTTGATTGTTTCTAGTCGTTTTATTTTTTTTTTTGTCTAATACATTCTAATACAAAAATTATATAAAAATGTATGAACTTTGTACATTTTATCTAAATTTATATGCCGGTAAACAAAAAAAATGCATTTTTAGGACTTTATTAGTACAATTGTAAGCAATATTTTAGTTTGAATGCAGTAAATATATACCTGTAAAAAACTCATATTTTTTTTGAAAGTAAAAGAAAATTACTGCAGTTTTACAAAAGTTATTACGATTACTGTTTACCCATAGTATAGCAAAAAAAAAAATATAATGCTTAAAATTTGCATATGTGAAAATTAATGTTTTTTTTCTTTTACAACTGCATTTTTAACATCCTTGCATAACGCGTTTACGAAAAAATAGTTTAAAAATTTTATTGTACTATAAAAAGGGATCAATTGACTCACGAGGCAATGCATTTACAATAACAAAAAACAAAAAGCACATGAAATAACAATATGTGGTTGCATGTATGACAGATTTTCAAAATATTTTTATTTAATTAATGTAAATAAAAATTAAATTTTATGTCTACTCGTAAAAAAGGTATCATAATTGTAATCGATCGAAAGATATGTATTAACAAAAAACTATATTTTTGTAATTTTGTGTTTTTATTGTTTAATTGCATGTTTTTTGCCCATCCATTTTGGCAGGAAGCAAAAACAAAGCTAAATTTTTCATATAACAAATTTTTTAGCTAAACAGTGTACATCTTATTACTAGGCTACTTATTTGCAGTTTTCTATTGAAAAAATAAAACTTACACGTTAATTTTGTGCAACTTTATGTCAATATCCTAATTTTAAAACTATTACAGCCAATTTTTTGACCTAAAAAAATCGCAAAAAATTTTTATTTTATATATTTTTTTTTTAGTTTACTGTAAGCTGGACATATACATTTTTGGCTCAAGATTATCCTGACAAAATTGGTATATTTAATATAGGCATTTTGTTCCTAGGAGATATGAGTTTTACACAGTATTTTTTGTCTTATATTTAAAAATATAGCGATAATTAATTTGTTGTCTAAATAGAAATTTTTAACTTTAATAGTTTATACTACTACAAGTTGCTTTCTAAACTAAAAAAGTACGCGAAAAAAAAACATGTTGCAGTAACGTTTTTCGGGCAAAAAGGTATGAAATATTCATAATTAAAGGTAAGTTTACATCACAGTATACGCTATACTTTAAGGCTAAATAAAAACATATAATAATCGTTCAGAGGTGTTTCTAAGTTTTTTTAAGTTTTTAATATATATTGATAAATAATACTAGAATGATTTACAAAAACGCAGAAATATTGGTATAATAAATAAACGCATAGTCGCGTATGCAAGCACCCTATTTTCATTGCAACACTATATTTCGTCTCATACAAAACTATAAATTTGCTTTTAATTGTCGCTTTTATTAAGTATTTCAATATTTTTGCAGTTTTTTTTTATTTTGCAAGAAAAAAAAATTTATCTCCTAATATTTGGCATCTTTTTTTGACATTGATATATGTTTTACACTTAAGCCTGCTTTTTTTCATTTTTTTTAGTATTCTTAATAGCTATATTGTCTGAAAAATATTTTTTTATATATATTTGATCATTAAAAAACATATAAAACTTTTTTTGACCATATTATAAAATAAAATGTAAAATTATGTATTATCTGTTATGTTAACCATTAAACTTTTTTTTTGTCTAAAATGCATTAACAGATAAAAAAATTTAATTTCAATATCTTTTTAACGTCGCATAATTCTATGCATAAATTTTGCCGCAAAATTACAAACGCTTGTATTTTAAAGATCCGAAATTTAGGGTACAAACCAAATGGTGTACTTTGTAGCAAAAAAAACCCTTTTTGGCATTTAAGACAAAAGGATCTTGTACACTTTTAGGTATATTTTATGCAAGGTGTAGATATCAGTAAAAACTTCTTATAGTAAGATTTATATTCTGTTTGAATTTATATTATGAAAAAGTTGGAGCAGTGCTGTTTTTTATGCTAAAAAGGTTTCTGACTATAGGTAAAAATTTTTATTGTTACGAAAAATTTGAGTTTTCTTTTTTTTCGCAATTTATAAAGTAAAATAATAGATTATGGTTGTTTAATTGTTTTAGTTTGACTACTTTGTGCACGCTCAATAGTTTAACTGTTTTTTTTGACATGCAGGTTTGTCTATACGGGAAGATATAATGTGACATAAAAAGTAAAAAAATGACTAATAAAGCGTTTAAAAGAACTCAATAAACCTATATGAGAATTTGGTAAATTATGAAAGAAGTATCGGTATTTGTTTATAGGTATTTATTTCGGCTTTCTAATTTTTATCCTTTTTCTGGCAAAATATTGTATTATACAACTTCAGGTTCTAACAACTAAGAAAAAACTTGTTGTTGGTATTATATTTGCTACATTTTAGGTTAGTTATCTTGTTTATTATGCATTACGCATTGACTTATAAATGTAAGATAAATAATTTAAAGGTAATAGAAACGACAAAAAATAAAGCGGTCATGTACTTAAATTTTGCTTACTAAAAAAAGTCTTTCTCCATGTTGAATTTCTAAAATATTTATAAATTCAAAAATGTATTGCCATGCACTCGTCATGTATGCAGAACTAGTTAGAATCCGTTGTCATGCATTTATAGCAAACTTTAACGTTTAAAAAATTAATGCTAATGTATGTTAAAGTGTTTTCTTATGTGCATGAATACCAGTAAAACATGAAACAGTGGTAATATGACTTACAAAACATAAAACGCTTAGGGCTCTTTTTTTATATACAGTTTGCTTTAATTTATACATGAAAAAAAAAGTCTTGTGTAATTAGGAAACGGCAATTGTTGAATTAAATAGAGTATCTGTAGTCAAAAAATTGTTTTTTTTAAAAGGATGTTTTTTTTAACTTTGGTTCGAATGTGTTGATTTCTATGATACATCAATGGAAAGAAAAAAATTAAATATAAATAACAGTAAGACTTAAACTGTACTAAAAAAAATAATGCAATTTTAGGCCGGCGGATATAGACAGGATTCATTTTTGAAATTACAATTATTTCATATTTTACGCTCCGCTGTGTTCTTTAATTATAATATTGATATTTTAACTATGTTTTATATGCATTCGCAGTATATATATATTATAACTTGTGTAATGTTACATTTATTAAGAAAAAATTGTAGTCGTTTTACTTTTTCACGTTGTATATGTGATCTATTTTAATAGTGCTAAGCTTTATGCCTTTTTTATTTTGCAACATGGATCTGATGCATAAACATGCGAATAGAAAATAAACAAAAGTGTAGAAAAGAAAGGTACTACTTTAAAAAAGGTTTTTGTATTTTTGCGGTTATTTAGACTTAAAAATGGATAAACAAGCATACTTTGTAAATTAAAATAGTGGTACTTGCCTTAAATGTATTTTCGATGCATTTTTGTACCAGCATAAATGTAGTATATATAATCTGTGTGAAATTGTTACATGGTTGGTTGCTTGCTTTCCTAAAAATGCAATATAAATTATTTTATTTATTCGTGTAATTCACATCTGCATTCTGATTTATTAACAAGACATTATAACAGCATGACATTGTTATTTAAACAACACAAAAACACATTTTCAGTATATTGGGCAATCCCGATATATTTTGACTGCAAAATATATAAATGTTTTAGACGTGCATTCTTTACAATGAATTCAAAATCTATTTGGTTACAAAAGCATGCACAGTGTATTATTCATTGATTTTTTAGATTGTAATCACAGCTTTTGTTATACTTGAGTACAATTTTTTTTTGTAGAAAATTGTAAATATTTTTTTTAGTAGATTTTTCTAAACAAAAACATTTTTACTTAGAAAAAAAAAGCAAAAAATATAATTTATAGCTATAGTCTTCAGTGGCGTAGCTATGGGGAGGGGGGGACAGGTGGGGGTTTTGCCCTCCCCTGGAAACAGAAGTTTCGGTTGAATTTGTGGGGGGAGGGCCTTTATTTGTGCAGCGATTTTTTATTTAAAAAATTTTATACTAAAAATTTTTAAAAAAAAATAATTAAGATTTTGCACTTTATAAATCGTGTTTTTAACCTTTTATTTTTGTAAAAAAACTGACTAGCCCTCGTCAGAAAAAAATCCTGGCTACGCCACTGATAGTCTATTGAACCATGCACAATTTAAACCAACAAATTTATATTAATAGATTGCGAACACGTACGTCGTAGTTGCTAAAAAAATAATGCCTGCAAAAAGTGGCTTTTTCAAGATTAAATCAAAAGTTTTTAGCGTTTTTTATTTAGCCACCAATGCATAAGGACGGCTTATCATTCAGAAAGCCACGAGTGCATTTTTTTACGGGCCCCCTGTTTTTTTTATCTATAAATGTATTATGGGGCAGTGTAGAACTAGACTTCCTATGTAATACCCGCTGCAATCGGTATTTTTTGTATCAGCACAATTTATTGTCAAAAAACTACTTACAGTTTTTTGGCGATCTTATTGTAATTTTTACTAGTAAATAACATAAAATTATGAAGAGATATATAGAAACCGTTTACGAACGACTAATTGCGTTGTAAAAGTTCTAGTTGACAAGTATTTCACCAAAAACAATTGTAAATTACATTTATAAAATTAAAAAAAAAATATGTTTTGCTAAAAAAATACGTTAGTCAAAACAGTAATCAAACACAATTAAAAAATCGATGTTATCTTTGTGCGGACTAAATGTAACCAGTAGAGTAGCAATAACACATTTTACATAACTTTAACAAAAGCAAGCATTAAACACTCTAATAAAATTGTCAAGAAAACTTTGAACAAAATTTCTTGATATAAAAAGTTTCAAATTCATTGAATACTTATTTTTAATGTAAAATTGCGTATCAAAAGCAAATAAAAAAATTATCAGATATACTTGCAAAAAACTCGTGTTTTTGGTGTATAAAATAAGATGGCGATTCCAAGTAAATGTAAACGTCTCGAAAATAATATACTGTACTATTATAGTTAATATCATACTGCAAAAAATACAAAAAAAATCATTTATTTAGTTGGTAAAACGTATTTTATTGAAAAGAGGATAGTTTATAGTTTCAAAAAAAAAATTGCATTCTTGCAATGCACCAACAATTTTTTGCGTAATTCATATAAGTTATGATTTTTTATATAAAACACAATACGTCTTCTGCGCAAAAATTAAAAAAAAACGCGTTTTCATGCAGGTTTAGTAATAGAAAAACAGTGATTTTATGTATAAGTTCATGGCGATAAAACCACGCATGATTTGTAAAATTAAGCATAGAAATTAGTACGTAAACAATATATGCGCAAATCTTAAATGCTATGAAATTTTTTAATGCAGTAGTAAAAGCAGTTTTGTCACAAAATATTAAAAATACGCTTTCATAATTATAATCTGCAACTTTATGATACAGATTTTGCGTATTTCTGCAACTATTGCAGAAAAATTTTATTTGAATTGTATGCTCGTAAATTGATTTGTGCCCTTACAGCTGCTGTCATGTTGAAATACTCGCATACACATTGGTCACTATATGTAGTTTTTGTTAAACAAAAAAAAATACCATAAAACTTATTTTTACAGGCCTTCTTAGCTGAAACCTCAGTGCCCATTGCCGCTAGTGCCGCCCATCATTTGCAAATCTACTTCTGCCCACGCGGTATTTTTACCCCATTTGATAGTATGCAATAATACAATTAAAAATGATTATTATTACGTGGCAGTAGTTCAACTACATTTTTGCCTACAGGCCTGTAAAAATATATGACAAATAAATTATTTGCATCAGATCTAACCACAGTTGGAATATTTATCATAAAATTGCTTAAAAAAATTTTTTGTATTTGTTTCGACTACAACTCGGTGTGTAACAAAAACAAAACATTAAACTTAACTTAAAAAATTTTTAAAAGAATTTAAGATACCTTTAACCCTTTGAGACTCATTTGCTTATATTTTATAATTGATATATTATTTACCTAAATTGATGCAAAAATCACTCTTGATTTTAATGACACATATTCGTGATTTTTTAAGTCCGAGAAGACGAGTTCTGTAATTTTTTTTTATCATTATACAAATAACACAGAATAACTGGTAGGAT
>JAQFYM010003713.1:0-17673 GCA_034694785.1 Agrenia bidenticulata | reverse complement strand
AAAAAAGATAGTAGGAATAACTTTCATGCAAAAAAAAAAACTAAAAGCATCCGACAGCACTTATTAAGTGGGTATATTATTTTTTTACAGTAATTTCCTTTTGTCAAAAATAATTGTAGTTTTTTGTTTAGAAATGTATTTTTTTATACGAAAAAGCTCGAGTATGTTTTTTTTACGCGAAATGTAACTTTTTACGCAAAAATATAAAAAGTTTGTATTTTCTTTTTTTTGTTGCATCATACAACTGTGTTTCAATAGTGTGCTAGTTTACATAAGAAATCTGCTTTAAATCAGAAAAGCCCGAACCGGGTCGTTTACTCCAGAATTTTATAACATGTTTTTGGATCTCGTTTCTTCTGCAATTTTGGGGTCCGCCTTTCAAGATGTAAAAAAACAAGCGGGAAAAACAATCTAAAACAATAATATACGGTTGTGTTTACTAGAGAAGAATACAAGCTTTTTATAAATTTATATATTTGTATAGAAACGTTTTGATCAACATGAGGAGCTTTAATTTTGAAAGCTTTTTAAAATCGATTCTACCATTTCATTTAGTGTTCATATGTTATATACAAATATAAAACTTTTTTTTTGCATTTAGATGTTTTTTCTATGCGATACAGTATGCAATATTACGGCTTTTTTAAGATAGCATATTGCAAATGCATAAAGTGCGTTTTAGTGTGGGTTAAACTTTTTTTATATGCGAAAGCAAATTTGAAACGGAAAATATAGAAAACTGACAGTTCAGTTGAAAATTTATAAAAAAATCTTGATGGGTTAGCAGTAAAACAGCCTTAAATTGATCCGTGTTTTCCATTTATCTAAAGCAGTTTTTTTTTACTATAAATTTTAGCTTACGCGTTTTAACCGGAGATTTTAACGATATTATATCGGAAACTGTTAAGATAATACAAAAAGAACATATACAATTTATAAGCTCATATTTCTTTCAAAAGTTTATTAGCCGAAAAACATTATGTTTATAAACTTGTTTTGTATTTCAAAAAAAAATAAAAACTGTTTATATACCATTACAAATTAAATAGGATAGTTTCCAAACCAAATAGGTCATTTTCTAAACCAAAAAGGACAATGCATAAACCAAATAAAACATTTTCAGCACAAAAAGAAGAATCAAACCAAATAAGACATTTTCGTTCCAAATAGAACAATTTCCATATCCAACGGAACATTTTCTAAATCAAAAGGACACTTTTTATTTAAACAAAAAAAACAGCCATTTTCTAAATTATATATAATAAATCTTGTTATTAAGCAGTTTTTAGTCTTTTTTTCTAGACAGAGCTGTAATTTTTAAGACAAAATAAAATATTTGAGAAAAATAAAAAATACCTTTAAATATTAAAAAACCGTCCAAAAGTAAATAATCTACACAATACCCTTAAAATATAATCTAAATTTTATTTATTTTTTAATTTTGCAATTTTGCAATTTTCGATTTTTTTTAAATTTTTTCTCTTTTTTTAGGAGATATTATTTTTGTCCGAAAATTAACGCGTTACTACAAAAAAATCAAAAACTTTATAATTCTATGCATAACTGCCATATAAGTTGCAAAATAGTTTTTTTTGTGTAAATAAAAACCGTCCTATTAGATTTGTAAAGTGTTCGTTTCAGGTTGGAAAATCTCCTGTCCTGTTAGATTCACAAAGTACCTTATTTTTGTGAACAATTGTCTTATTTGGTTTGACAACTGTCTCATTTGGTTTGGAAAACCCCTATTTGGTTGAAAATGCACTATTTAAATTGGAAAATGCCCTATTAGGTGCGAAAAAAAAGCTTTTTGTCTGTAAAATGTTTTTTTTTTTTGGTATGGAAAATGTCCCATTTGATTCTGAAGCGGTATATATACGCATCTATATATTTTTGAAATTTTAAAATAAATTCTATAATAAAAAGGTTAACGAATTATTTTAATGATTAAATTTTAATTTGCATATAGTTTTTATATATTTTTAAAAAGTTATATATTCAAGTAAGCGAGTTTTACGATTAACTTTTATAAGTACAAAAAATTTTACCGTATATTCTAAAAAACGGTATATGGCGTATGACAATCCGTATGAATACTTGTTAACAGCATTACATATCGTAAAATTTTACGTCTAATACTTTTTACATTTTCATATTTCGCTGAATTAAGTTTATTTATAGTTTTTTCCCCGGCTTAATTTTTATACCCTCTTTGAAAAACGGCACAATTAATATGCAAAGCGTTCAATTTCTTGTATTTGTTATGTATTAATTTTGTTTTTTGGCGTGTTTAATTTTACTGACCGGTTCGTTTTTTTTAGTATTTTTACATTTTATTCCGGTCAGACCCAATGCAGTCTTCTAAGCTGTATTTGATAGCGCGCATTTTTTTTTGGCAATCTATACACAGCAGAGCTTAAAGATCATATATAACATTGTTTAGAAAAAATATTGTATATCAAAATACAATAAAAAAAAGAATTTACTGAATTTTATGCAAGAGAAGATTTTTTATAGGTAAAAAAGGCACAGAAGTTATGTTAGCTTTTAGAAGCATTTATTTTAGTTCCGTAACATCTTTTATCATTATAGGTTTTACAATTATGTGCGTATTTTACAATTTTTTTTGTTTACTTTGAAAAAAGTACGAATGATCAACTTATTAAAGCAAAAAAAATAATATGACGATATACTTACGCCCAAAATAGAGATTGTATTTAGGTTAACACGGAACAGCTTTAATTAATGTTTTTGCAGTATTTTGCGTATATATAAAGTTAAGTTACCTATAGCAGGAACGCTGCACTTTCCCTTCTATGCACTGTTTACCCTTGTCTGTTATACTTTTTTCTAATAATTTTTTTATTTGCGTAATTTATGTTCAATCTGTCGCAAAAAAAAGAAAATGTGTGTTTATCAGAAGAAGTAAAAAAAACTTGTGTTTTTAATACATTGACCCAAAAATAGTACCGCAATAATTCTAGATGAATTGCGTATCTAGTTTAAAATATGTTGAAGTATTAGTTGCAAAATATTTACATTATTTGTCCGAGTATAGTAAAAGAAGTCAAATTGCATATAAAAAACCATATTTGAGCATGTAAAAAACCTAGCCTTTAAATTTGTTTGCAATATGGGAAGTTTTTTAAAAAATGAGGTTGTAGTTTCGTACATTAATTAAACTTAAAATCGTTGTTAAAAACATGCCGAATTCAAAAAACTTACAGTATTGTACGAATTTGTTGTAATTTGCTTTTTATAAACAGATCGTTTTATAGAATCCCATGTGAATTACAAAAAAGCGTAATAGAGACTATTTTTTCTAGCAGGTTAACAATTTACTTGCGTAATATGTGTATTTTTTGTGCAAAATACACAATACACTATACAGCTTTTTATTTTTTTGTACTATAATACGTTAAGCGGTTTAAATCATTTGATGAAAAAACTTAATAAGTCATTTCTGCTTGTTAAAATACATTCCGCGTCAAAGCTTATTTAACGTATATATATAGAAATGTTAAATGAGATTAATTGTAGTTTTTTTATTTTTTAATATAATTTTAGTTTCTTGAACTAGGGTTTGACCCGACTAGGTAGATTTGCCGGTCTAGTCGGATATCGGGTAAAAGCCCCGACCCGATACCCGAAGTTTTTACTGACCGATTTTTTTTTTGTACTATTAATAACTCTTTGGGTGACTTAAATTCTAAAGAATTCCAGAAAAAGTATAAACAGTATAGTTTAGTGCAAATCCTAGTATTTTGTAACAAAAAGGTTTTTTACCAAGTGTGAATGCTTCAATGCAAAAAAATCGAAAAAAAAACTACGTTGGTTGCATTTTATCAATTATATTTTTTTCTATTCTTAGCAAAATCGTGGTATTTTCTTTTATTATGGTATCAAACCACATACAGCTATTTTAAAACAAAAGAAATGTGTAGTATGAAAACATTGACGCATAAAATTTACTCGAAAAGTAAAAGTAAAAAAAAAAAAAGTAAAAGTAAATGTAAGTGTATTAGAAACAATTTTTTTATGCCTACGTATATTGATGTTATAGTTTGATAAAGGAAGAATCATCGCGTACGAAATAAAATTTAATTTGTATGTACATTTAGTAAAATATTTTGTCTAAATAGCAAAAAAACACATATATAAGATTTACGCATGTTTTTGGTACCAAAAAATGTTTAATTAGGCGCAATTTACTTTAACTTGTTATTTTTTTAAAACAATTTTTTTGTGCTCTTGTATCCATTAAGTTGTATTTATACATATAAAATCGGCATTTAATACCCATATTGTAAATATTTGTTAGTTTCCTAAAGTAGTATAATTTTTTTTTCTTACGTAAAAAATTACTCTACTGTGTAGTTTATTTTTGTTAAATTTTATATTAACTCTTGAAGCTACAACAAAATTTGTCTGTCTTTTGGCTAAAATGACGCGAGTATGCGTTAATTGAGAAAAACTAAATATAACACTAGATAATATTTTCCATGTTTAAAAAGGTAAAAATATATGAAAAATTACAATAAAAGTTTTTATAGTAATAAAAGTTTGTCTTGACTATTTTAATGCATATTTAAGTTTTTTTTTTGCAAAAAAAATAAAAATTTTTAAATTTCTAAAATTCAAACTAAAAACATAAAAAAATTGTTTTACATAAAAATTTTCATATGATGTGATATCGCGTTATTGTAGCTCCAAGAGTTAAGTACAAAAAAAGCTTAACGAAATTTTCATATTGTTTACCCGACAAGTACCCGACAGTACAACCCGATACCCGTGGATTTCAAAACTTCTAATCGGGCCATATCCTAGGTTATGTGTTTTTTTTAAAAACAACATCTTGTGCAATATTTGCATATGATATTACAATTCTTGTTATTTGTAAGAAAAATGGATCTTTGATATTAATTTTTTTTTTAAAACTTTTAATCGGAGAGAAATTTACGTTATATAGAAGGGTCAGTACATCTTTAATGGACAATCAAAGGGTCAAAAAAAAACCCTTTGGGGCCCTAGCCTGCCCCATAAGCCTACTACTACGTGTATACTATAAAACCTTTTTCCTATTTTCTGGGATAAAGATACACATAACATGTGACACAGTCACATTCGTTCGACTTTTTTTATTTAAAATACAAATGGCGAATTGATTCCTTGTTATGTTACCTCGTATTACAAAATAAAATTCTGACATTTACATCTTTATCAATAAAGTATCAAAAGACTTTTTAAAGATATTATTATTTTAGTTTTCTGCGCAAATTCCAAAACATTAGTAATTATTTGAAACAATATTTGTTAGGAAAAAATAATAAAAAGCTTTCATTTCTATATTTTTTAGTCTCTTTTAATATAAAAAAATGTAAGGAATAATTTAAATTTGTACTAAAGTAGAACCAGCATAGGTAAAAAAGCGAACCAGGGTCTCCTGTATAGTCTGGTTACCTTAAGGGGTGGTCAATTATTTTTTTCTGTTTAGCTTATAATGCGAATTGCAATATACTTAAAAAATATAAAAAGGACGTTTTTTTAGTAAAAAAACAAAAAAAGGTCTTATTTACGTTATAATTACATAAGGCTTTTAGATACTGCGCACAACATGACGCAACCATATAATACATTATACTAATCTATGCTTGTTTTCTAAACGGTAATAATCTTCCAAAATAAAGTCGTTTTTAGAGGATGAAATTTTGTAGTCGTTAGCTAGAAGGCCTTGAAGTCAAACTAGTAATGCTATATATTGATTAAATTTATAATTTGATACCTATATTTATATTTATTATTTTTAAAATCCTGAGACTAGTATTTCTGTATATGTAACTCTTCACAAAATACGTTTTTTTTTACTTCCTAATTTATATTAAAATCAATTTTCAAAATATAAGATCAAAAATATCAACGAAACCAACAGATTAAAAAGAAAATATTAGTAAAAATATATCAGAAACTATTAATTGTAAATATATCACATCATATGTTAATAATTCGCGAGCATATACCCCGAAAAAAATGTAGCAAATGTTTCCAAGAGAAAACAATTCGACTAATTTAAACACTCGCCGGCAGGCGAGTTTTTGGTCG
This sequence comes from Agrenia bidenticulata, assembly GCA_034694785.1. Classification (NCBI taxonomy): domain Eukaryota; kingdom Metazoa; phylum Arthropoda; class Collembola; order Entomobryomorpha; family Isotomidae; genus Agrenia; species Agrenia bidenticulata. The sequence continues at coordinate 11,577 of JAQFYM010003713.1, read as the reverse complement.
TAGGGCCAAATTTACTATAGAACAGGACAACTTGAACAAGAGGAAGGGGTTAGTGAAAAGGGGTTCGTGAGCTGGGTTAAGGATGATAGGGGGTTAGGGGAATGGAAGTTTTGGATAGGGTGACGCTTAGGGGGTAAAGACAAGTTAGAAAGCAATTACGCCAATTTGAGTGACCTTGTCTCGGGCGAGTTTTCCTGTTTTTAGGCGTAGGCGAGTTGTCACTCAGCCAAAGTTTATACCACAAAAATCAATCATAGATATAGACCCTTCCAAACTACAGCTTCCGCAGTTTTTTATAAAAGGAACAAGTTATATGTAGGGATGTTTCAAAGTAAACTATTCTTGACAGCGGTAGAATCTCTGAATCTTTTTTTATTATAAAGTATTGCAATATACAATTTTATAGACGAATAGCTAAATTATGCAAAATAAGAATCAAAATCACATAAATTCCAATTGATTTTTGCATATACAAGACCTCAAGATAAATTTAGAAGTAAATTATTCTTTAAAATTTTAAAACTAAAAAGTTACGAACTGACATGGAATAAACTTTCATTTCATAACTAAGCATATGTAGCCCTATGATTTCATAATGTAGATTTACGTTGATTTAGCAAATTTGACCTTTTTTTTTAAATAAACTCGGTAAGGGAGTTTCACTATACACAGGCGATCTTATTTTTATAAGTTAATATGCCTACACAAAAGAAATTTATTTTAGGTGTGTATCTTAGTATTTAGGACACGATATGCCCATTTAGAAATAGAGATTAAGTACCAAGCATTCAGTCTGGGCAACCCTGAAAAAAATAAATAAGTAAGCGATTTTTGATGGATAACGCAACCACGTTTTTTTATGAATTGTAAATTTAAAAAACACGATAAAATACAAATCACTGTATGGTAAATGTTGCATTCATACAATGATCAACAAAAATTTGTTTATATGAACGACCTTTAGTATTCTTTTACGCCATCTGACACATTTGACTACTCTGGCATGTATACATAATTTAATCAAATAACATTTATTTAATTTGCGTATTTTTGTATTTTTATTCTTTTAAATATATATTAAATGTTATTTTTGTCAATAATTTTATTTTAGTTATAGTAAAACTAATGAAAAGGAAGTATTTTTTATATGTAAAAAGTATGGATATGAATATTACAAACAAAAAAAAAACAAAGAAAGAAAGAAAAACAAAAACAAAGAAAAAAACAAAAACAAATAAACAATCGCCTATTATTGTTCAGAAATCAGTTCCTAGCGAAATCCATCACTAGTGCAAAAAATGAACGACGTAGATCACGTAAACTAGTCAGTAAAAAATTCACTACAATAAAAGGTTAAATTTAATGGGATGAAAGCTTTCTGAGTATATTTTTTGCTTTTTTATACATAATGCATACACTTCTTGGAAGCTAGAACGTAATGAAAAAACAAAGTCGAAATTCACAAATAAATTTATTGAAGTTTTGGATCAAGGGTTAAATCCCCCCCCCGGCAGGGGGATTTGACCCTTTATACTATTTCCGGGGGGTATCTGACCCTTGATACCTTTACCGGGGGGATTCGACCCTTGATGAAAAACTTTATTAAAAATGAGTTATCAAAACAGACAAGTAAAATTAAAAAACAAAATATTACAATTTACGACTTTTAAAATACCTGGTGTTTAAAAATGGAAATTTTAAAGTTAACAAACAAATGTTAGGTTAGGGTTAGGGTTAAGGTTAGGGGTAAGGTTTGGGTTAGGGTAAGGGTTAGAAAAAAAATATTGGTTATTATAGTATAGGTAAAAGTATGGAAAGAACCTATGAAACGGTGTTAGGCATAAATACTGCAAGTTATTAAGCTTTTTTTAGTAAGGGTACGCTTATAATTATGTGTTTCTGTTCTAGTTTTTATTTTATATAAGTGGTATCAGACGTTGTTTTTTGTGTTTCGGCTGTAAACTTCTTTTTACATCGGGGGGGGGTTTGACCCTTGATCCTTTTCTCAGGGATTTCTGACCCTTGTATATTTCTTCGGGGGGAACTTTGACCCTTGATCCCATTTTAGGGGGAAGTTGACCCTTAATCCGAAGTTTTTCTAAAACTAAAATACTTAGGTACTCAATTAATGATATTACTTGTTTTAAAAAATGCGAAAAATATAATCAATGTTCCAGGTTTTTTAGAAAATATAAAAAAAGGCACAAATCATCTAAGTGCATGCTGCCGCTAATACCTATGTCAAGGTGTGTGTATATGACCCGTTCAAGAGAATCTTGCTATTCCGTCTTATTTTAATGCATTAAAAATGATTTCTATGTACAAAAATGCCACATTGGCACGTATGATTCTAAGTAAGTTTTTTTTTAGCTTGTGATTAATGCTTGACACAGACATAGTATTTTGGATTAGATAAAAAAAAATAAGAAAAAGTATTGATAATAAAAAAACGGTTCAAAATCATATAAATTTGGTAGTGTGTTACAATTATATATATAGACAAAAAAGATTTTTTTTATTGGTTTTTGTAAAAAAAATTCTACTGAAATTTATGATTTACGAATAAAGGATATATGCGCAATTTATAAAAAAAACATGACAAATTTAAATTTTGCTTTTTTTTAAGGATATTTTTTTGCTTTTTCCACAACATAAATATGCAGTTAGAGAATTTTACAAAATTATTATCTGATTGTATTTTATATTGTCAAAGTTTTAATTATATGTCATCCAAATTGTAAATAATTTGATTTCTATGCAAATTATAATTTTTTCCTTAGCTAATAGTATTTTTGAATATATTTAAGTTTTTTATATAGCTATTCAAGTTACGGAACATAATCTAAATTTTTATAAATCTTTTATATAACATGATTACGTCTGGAATTTATTGCGGGCGGTTTTGCTTATTTTTGTAAAATTTATGTGTAAACTAATAGTAGTAAGGTTTTTTCACGTATTATCAATTAATAAGCCTTTGAAAATTATGAAAAATCAAAATATATTATCTAAAAACCTAGGGTCAGCGAGGTATTTTTTCATAAAATATGTAACTTGCTTATATATATAATTCTATGCTAGAAGTCACTAGTATAAGTATAAAGGGTATTAACCTAAAAGAAGACTTTAGAATGTAAGTTCTGAACAATAAATATACTATCAAGGCTATTTATTGTTATTGTTTGTACCAATTTTTAGTATTTTTATAAAAATTAAGTTTAAAGAAATTTAATTATTTTATGTCATGGATATATGACATTAAAGAAAAAGGTTTTTGTATGCCCTCTTTATGTGACAAACTCTCGTAAAGAGTCCATAACAAAAATTATTGTATTTTTGCTAGAAAGCTTATTTATACGCAAATTATACATGTTTTATGCTCCAAAAAATAATTTATACGCAAATAAAAAGTTTTAAAGTTAAATGAAAAATAGTAATAAAATATTAATATGATTTCACTCTACAGCCTTTACTATTGGTTTTTTTAGATTTACTTTGATCCAAACTCCGACTTCAAATAGTACCCCCCGTATGTTATTATATGCCAGTAATCAATATTTACGTATTAAAAACACGAACACTATAGCAAAGAACGCATCAGCCTGATCATTGCTTTGATAATAATTTTTCTTCTGTTCGTACAAAAAATCACCTAAGTGTAAATTAAATAGATCATCAATATTTTGACACACAAGGATGCATGTACTAAGAATAATATCAGTCTTACATTAATTTTTTTAAATGATCAGTGCTACTTAAAACGGGTCCTAATTGATATTTTTCGTGTTTTGGATAGATTATTGATCATCAGAAAACTACAATATCCAGTAAAAATAATACAGATAAGCAAAAAACGCTCAAATACATGTAAATATTGAAAGCAATACTGTGCTAACATGTAATCTGATGAGGTTACGCTTGAATCATATAGTAAATTACATCAAAAAGAAGCATTAGTTAATGTACATAGTTACGAGGGTTCGAGATCCTAGTAAAAAAAACTGTTTGCCATAGAAAGCGCATAAATGTACCTCAGGCTGTATAAACAAACATATTTTTATAACGATTGCAACTGACTTGTTGAAAATTACATGAAACTAGTAAATTAGGTATAATCGTAAAAATGATTTAAAATAGAGCGGTTTTTATCTCATAAATACATGTTCGCAATAATTTTTTTTGTTGTGTGCAAAATTGACTGTTTCAATTTTGCGCATAATTGACTGGCAGGGGTAAAAATAAATAAATGCGTAAAATTGACTGACTTGAAATTTTTAAAGATGTGTTTTTCGGACTTTATAAAACAAAATATAATCAAAATATTTATATTACATTAATATTGTGGTAAAATGTAGTTTAGTCCCCTTCTCTATTTGGCGCGGAGAAAAAGTTGCCCCGATTTAAAGGTGGGAATGAAGATGGTATAAAAAATGCCGAAATAATGTAATATAATAGTTTCAAAATGTAAATACAAACGAGAATTGTAAAAAAAGTTTATAACCCTGCATTCTTTTTCCAATGCGTCTGAGTCGACGTAGTCTAAGGTTAGGTTAATAGAGTTTTAGTTAGAGGTAGGGTCATTTATTTATATATGTCAGCACTTTACCGCATATATTGCATTCTTTATGCATTTTATTATTCTAAAACTTTGTATTTGCATACAAAGTTTCAGCCTTAAATTAAGGGTGAGAGACTTACCTACATTTTACCACATCGTTTAATGTAGAAAAAATTTTTTGATAATTTTTTGACTTATAAAGTCCAAAAACACACATCTTTAAAAATTTCATGTCAGTTAATTTTACGCATTTATTTATTTTTACCCCTGCCAGTCAATTACATGCGCAAATTTGACTCAGTCAATTTTGCGAGCTGCCAAATTAGCTATAACCTAAAAAAATTTTTTAAAATTGAGCGGTTTTTATCTCATAAATACATGTTCGCAATAATTTTTTTAGAAACTTATTTTTGTAGTGACTGAAGAATATCAGATTTACAATTAAAACAAAAACGGAAATAATACAAGAGCAAATGTCGAAGATTAAGGGTTAATTTAAGCATAAGTAAAGCAAAGATCACACGCTTGGCCTATCTTATAAAATAAAATGAAGAAAAAAATCAGGAAAATCTGTCAAAGTACTTAGTATATGGATTTTATGCAACTTTGCAACAAAAGAAAATTCAGCCCCGTATGATTAATATATAAAAGAGTACTATCATTTAAAGCAATAATACGTACAAGAGCTTTGTAAGCATAAAGATACTTGTCTGAAACGCAATGATACAATTCTGAAAATAAATATTGTGAAAAAAATAAGAAGAATTTCTAGAAGAAAAAAAAAATTATAAATACCAACTGAATATTTTACGTGTTAATATGACAAAAGTCGAATATAGTTAGCTTTATATATAAAGAAATATCAGTAAGAAATTGTAGGCCACAACTAGAATCATAAAAACTAAGCTGCCTACAATCTTAAAAGCAGCTGAATTACTACAAGCAAAACAGAGGTCTTTTAAATACATCAATTTTATTTTCTTAAAATCTGTATGCCACATAAAACAAGAGTATATACATGGCAAAGTCAAAAATATATCTTGCTTACGCAGATCCAGGTTTTTACGTCTTTGAATAGATGAAAGAAAAAACGTATTATAATAATTGTTGCTTTCAGGGGGCACAGGTATTTTAATAAGTATAAAAAAAATCAAAAAGCCTTTTTTGCAAGGAACTTGTAACTAAGAAGATGAATTAGTCCTCATCAAGTTGTGAACAGATTTATCCCCAGTTAGGTGATTAAAAATATGACTAGTTAGACGGATAAATAAAAAACGATGGCCCGGTAATGGTTGAAGACCCGCAGCTGCTGTACCACGTTTAAGAATGCACTACAAAAAGGCTTAAAACAGCACCGCATTATTTTTAATCTAGTATTAACATCAGTGCTTAACCATATCGTTTTAAAATGTGTTTGATGATTGCTCAAAAATGATTAAATCAAATGTAAGATGCTCAAAAAAAAAGACCGGCTTATTTGCTTTAAGATATAAACACAACTTAAATGATATGTTTTTTGTACACAATATGTTGGCTATCTGCAGTTCACACTCGTAGGCGATTATATGAAAGGATAAATGTTGTTGTTAATTACCTATAAGATTTGCAGACGGCGAATATGTAAACATTACAACCATAACGGTTTGCAAGCCACAAAGCGCACTAATAGTTGATGTACATGAATATTTAAATATTTAGTAAAGGCCTTCAGAAGGAAAAAAATGGATTCGAGTTCAATTAAAAGTAAAAAAATGATAAAATCAAGTGGCTAAGTAAATTATTTAATGCAAATAATACTATGTGCCTATAGCGATTATATACAAAAAAAACAATATTTAGAATTATATAAGATGGAAAGTATTGAAGTATTACAGAATCTCCGAAAACAACTTAGACAGCGAAATCTAACTTTAAAACAAACTGTCAGAAATTGGTTAAGTATGCCGTTTAAACTTTCAAACAGCATGTAACAGATTAATCTTGTATTTTAAAAAATGATCTGATAGTTTGCATTGGAAAACAGGATGTAATCCCTAAGGTTATCAGCGATGGTCTACAGATTCTCAATTACATGTTCCTTATAAAAAAGCGATGTATTTATAAAAAAGCATTCTCATATTAGTATTGTTGTGTTCCAACAACCTTTGCGAATAAAGATTTACAGATTAAATTTAAGGTAATATGCTTTTGTACATCTTTTTTTTATAATTATTTATTGACTTTGATATACCGAAGAAGAATAAAACAACTGAAAAAAAAACATCGAAACAAGCTTTTCGCGCCAATACATGAAAAAGATTTCGCCACAAAGATGTTATAAAAAGAGTTTAGAAAAGGATCTATAAACTTAAAAATAAGCACAAAAGCAAATATTTATTGAAAAGAGATCTACAAGATGTAAAACTAAAATGCAAATCTAAGACTGTGAATATTAAATCGGAGCGTATTTTCTAAAAATAGCAAACAAGAATTTTTATACAGATGATGTAATGTTTATACTTGTACAATATATAAATAACCAAACAAAAAACGATGTTCTTGCTGGTTGTATGTACTATCGATGCTGCTGACTTCAATATTATGTACCACAAATCCATGATTTTGCTTTTTCTGCTGTTTTATTTAGTAAAACCGACAATCTTAGCAGTAAGATCATTATCTACAAAATAAACACAACATAATGACGCAGCCATATTTTAAACTATTTTACTTCCCAATTTTCTTCGTAGAAAGATACAACACAAATGGCTGTTTTGGAAATTTAACAGCTAGTAATAACATTCGTTTTTAAGTATGCCCGCCACATTTCAGTTTTGGCATAATTTTACAAAAAAATAGTGGCCTTTTTAATACCTTACAGTAACTTCTCTTAAAAACTCAACAGACCTTGTTGGACTTAACGTTTATAACAAGATTTAGGGTGTGTACCATTTTTCTACCCCTACAGTAGAGGTTGGGGCATTTTTGTATTTAATTTATACCCCTAGGGTATAAATTATTGTTTTTAATTCCGTAATAATACCATAGGGGTAAAATTATCCAATAAGTGTATAATTTTATTTTTTATAACCCTGGTCTATTTTTGGTTTTCAGGAACTTGAAAATAGATTTATGCAACAGAATAGAATAACAAAAAAAAGAAGTGAAATAATTGTAAAATATTGCAATTTGAAGATAAAAGAAGAACACTGGTTTAGTATTGTAAATGTCATTTACAAGACAAAGAATTAATGTGAAATCCAATAATATATACATTACAACCGATAATAAAGTAATTCAGCCGAAGAAAACTATCGAGTTGTATTTTAACTTTTTATGTTTTTTTTATAATACCATAAGGGTAAAACGGAAAGAGACAACACATTACCCATAGGGTAAAAATGTACCATGATACAATATTCCCCTTTGATAATATTTCGGAATACACCCTTAGAAGACATAATTAAACATAATTCAAAATACACGCCAGATGTGACTATACAGTAAACTGGTCATATTTAATAGTAATTCTATCTACAATTTATGTTTGTAAAAGCAAAAAAAAAAATTAAAATTGCAATCGAAAAAAATTTCTTATAGCTTCTATAGTATAAATAATATAAAAATCAGGTTTTAAAGTTAAGAGAGAGAATTTATAGCAAATAACAAGAAAAAATGCAGGAATAAAGATTATGAAGGTTTTTTTACATAGTTATACACGCATATCGTAAGTGAGATATAGCAAGGCTATAAATCATGTCTTGAGATACGAATATAAAGTTTATTTTATGATTTTGCCGGAGCATAATTTTTAGCTAAATCCTACATAAAAAAATTAGTGAAAACTAATATACTTGTAATACAATCGAGAAGTTTATTTATACTGGTCAGCCATTACGTTACTTGTCTGCATCGTGCAGTAATTAGTCATATCTTGACTAAACTGTGGATTTAATAGTAGAAAGATTAAGAAAAGGGGACATTTTGTAAAACGGAATTTATGTCAAAAGTTTGAAAGAAACTTAATACCGTATAATTCTTGTTAGAAAAAAGCCGTTCAAAAATACTGTCTTTATTTGTTCGTGTGTACATAGACGTATACATCGGATTTTCATTTAAACTTTTTTAGTTGACAAAAAAAAATGAAAAAAATAAATTGTCAATATTTATTTTAAACCCATATATATATGTTTTTTTAACAATAAAGAGTATCGTGCTTCTGTAGATAACAATTTTACTTTTAATCTACCCTAAGACTTAACAAAAAATCAAAAAATCAAATAAACAATTTTGGTTTTTTTATATAATGATAACTTTTCAAAGTAAGCGTTTCAGTTTGCGCCAATCTATACTGTCATGCATTTATTTTTTTGAGTTACATTTTCATCTTTAGAAACTGTCAACTATAGAATTATTTGTGACACCAAAACAACGGATCTTGCATGTATTTTTAGCCGTTGGCATTTCATGTGGGCATCAGAAAGCAGTGTTCAAATCGCTGAATCAATAATTTATAACCCTGGTCTGCAAACAATATACAATAAACCACCATAGGTGAGTAAACTTCAAAAATGTGACACCCATAATTTGAAAACGAACTTGTGTGGTACCTTGTCAATCTTTTTGTATTAAACACAAGGAATAAAAACAAAAAAAAACAAAAATACAAGCAGAAAAATAAAAGTTGAAGACAAAAAACATAAAAGAACAAGAAAGCCAATTTAATATGATGAAACATTTTTATGTGTTGATAAAGTAAAAGTAATGGCTAGTATATGCTCCAAATGGATGCTTAGGTAATAACATAAATGTTTGACATTAATAAACCTTTTCTTTAGTTACTTATTTGCAGCTTTTAAAGGCATTCCTATAGTTCTAGCCACCAAACATGTTTAAGACACGTAGTAATAATTTCCAGACTAAATATAATATTGTATAGAAACATATAAAACTAGAATATAAATATTAAAAACTAAAAACTAAAATTCCTTTACAATGGATAAATGAATCCGATAGATTTTTTTCCACATAGTAGAAACAAAAAACCACAATACAGCTTTTACAGGAACATAAAATCTTGCCAATGCCTCAGCAAGACTTGTGAAAACTGTCATAAATTTAAAACATTAAGACTATAGAAAAAAAACTTTCTTATCTAGTTAACTAATAAAAATTGTGTAAAAGTTCTTTATACTCACGGATAGCACCATAGTTTATATAAATAAGGTAAAATAAACGCCAGAAAATAGGATTGACTTTGATTAGAAAAAATGGCATTTTTTTTATAAACAAAATTTCTCGTTTATTATATTTTAATTAAAACTAAAGTTATTTTATAATTTTTTTGATATAAATATACAATTTATTTCAATTATTTTTTGTTAAATCTTGGGTGTACTGACACATGTTTGGGGTACGAAACTATAGGAATGCTCTTTTTTATCTTACACATTTAGGTAGTTACAAAAAGGGTAATAGAAACCAGTTTTTTTTTAATGTTGCTCTTTTGTTTTTTGATGTTAATTTCCATGTATTTTTTTCATTTGTGTTTTATTTACGTTATTTCATTCGTTGTCCGCTTTTTCTTTGTTTTTCTGACTCTAATTCTGACTCCTTTTTATCCCCCAGTGCGGTTTTAGTGCTTTTAAACTTCCTTTATCGTTTTTATTTTTTCGGTTCGTTTTGTAGATTACCCCGTTTATTCTTTCCTAACCGAATTTATTCCTTTAAAGTGAAATGTATTTGGTTTTCTCTTCATGGTATATATTTGATTGTTCGATGATTATTATTCTCGCTGTTTTTATATCATGATTGATTAAACTTCATTTGGCGATTTTGATTCCAACTTTTTATGGTATGATATTAATCGCATTTTTATAAAATCCGAATAGATCTTTAATTTGTACCCTTATCCGGTGCATATATTCATAATCAGTTATTAGAGAAAATTGTATAAAATAGATTTTATTGCATATAAAATTGTCAGATTAACTATACATTTGATTTCGTTTTTTATTATTATTAATGTGAAGGCAGTGGCGTACCCAGGGGGGGGGGTGAGAAGTGTGTCCCCCCGCCATAATCTTTTACGCCTAAATTTAAAGGGAGGGTCTTTTTTTGTGCAGAGATTTTTTTATCTGAAAAAATCTAAATGAAAAAATTTAAAAGTTAGAACGTTCAAAAATACGGTATTTAAGCCTTATCTTTTTGTAAAAACACTGACTACCCCCTGGCTCAAAAATTCCAGGGTACGCCACTGAGTAAAGGTTTAGTAGTTTTATGCCATTTTTAGTATCTAGGTATAGTATTTACCCAGTTTTTAAAAAGAGTTTCACGCGACAAACGATATATTCGCTTGCTTTAGTTTTACGATATACCTTTAACTGTTTGTTTATAAAATCACACAATTCACACAAGGTAGATTTGCATGTTTATTACATTTGTTTATGTTGTTCCCATGACGAGTAAAATTTATTGCAAAAGTATTTATACTACAGAAAAGAATATCAGAATTAAAAACTTATACCGCTAATATAAGGTATAGAATATGTATTGTGCAGTATGCGTATAAACTTTTTTATACTATTTTTATGCGCAGAAATTTCGTAAAAATATCCCAGTTTTGTCCTGACTATTCTGTTTCCAAAGTGCATTTTACTATCAAGCATTACTAGAGACGATTTTTTAGTATGCGCATACATTATATTTTACTTTTAAAAACATTTTATTTTCTATCTAGAACAAATATTTGCAATTTTTGGCCTTCATTTTGTTAATTTCATCATTTATATGCTGCAACCCAATTTTAGTATGCAATTGTATGCCCCTATAATGAACAATCCTAAAAGGAATAAGGAAAATCAAGATAATGTGATGATCAAAACCGCTGACGGTTGCATATTGCAATCGGAAAATACGAGAGATATAGAGAACAAAGCCGATGGGAACACTATTTCAACCAAAGTGGATGTGATGTCTGATAATGAGTTAGGTGGTGAGATAAATGGCTCTAAAAGTGTAAGGGATGAAGATAGAAATGC
>JAQFYM010003712.1:0-17674 GCA_034694785.1 Agrenia bidenticulata | reverse complement strand
TATCATGTTTAGATAAACCTGCTAAACCACAGTTAACCTCTTTGTACACAGCAGCGCGTTAATCTTTATCACTTCCAACGACTTATTTGTTTTTGACCTGTAGTTTCAGCAAAAAAAGCTATAACTATAAGCTTAAAAATTGTAGTAATTATCATGCAAAAGCGTATTTTGAAAACAAATCATATTTTAACATTGTTCCATAGCATAAAATGATGTTATATTAAGCTTACATATATGACAAATTTTTGCGTTGTATAAAGACATTTTAAAGCGCACTAGATTGACTTCATGTTATGTATTTCTGTTTCTTATACAAAAATGACTACAAAAATAACAATTTTTCTTACTTTTTATATTATAAAAAGCAAAGTACTTGCGGAAATTTGCAGAAATAAATTATTGCAGAAAATTTCGAGCAGCAAAAAGAATTAATTAATCTTGTAAAGAATAAAAAAATACGCGTGTAGGTATTTACGTTGTATGTAGTAATACATGTTGAAGGGCCCGTTTCTATAATATATTGGGATTACTCAGAATTTATAAGTCATAAGAAAAATCTAACTAAAAAAAATAAAATAAAATAAAATCTGTTGGCGTAATTTCGTGCTTATAACGTACTAGTTGTTGTACGGGCAGCATCGGTGCACAGATAAATGTTATATGGATTTTTATTACATTTATTGGTGTAAAAAATAAGGTTTGCATATTCCTCAAGTTATACATTGTGTTTGCAACCTGTTGGTATATTTGTAAACCTACTGGCAACTTTTTTAAACATAATACAGTAAAATAAAACATCAAAAAAATTTAATCTTGACAATTTTTTTCCTAAGTGCGTTTTTATATATTGTTATATAATTTTTGTGCAACTATTATATACAAAAATAACATGTCTATATTGCCAAGATGCGCCATTAAAGAGTCCAACCTTTTGGACATAAAACTTTTTTTATTCCTAAGAATCCCAGCTCACAAAATTTGAATACCTAGTTAAAGGTAATTTTGTATTTATAAAGCATAAAGTATTTTTTATTTAAGTGCAAGGGTTTGTATGTGTTGACAAAAAAACTTCAGCGTTAAATTATAAAAATTAATGTATCAAATTTTGTTACGCTTTCTGCTGTATTAAGTAAACATAATTTTAATAAAAAAAAATACATTTTAGCGTGTATGACAAAAAATCTTTAAAAAACCTTAAATGTAATCTAGGTAAGCCAGTAAATGAAACCTATAAAAATTACAACAAGCTTACATTTTCATTTTTGTCAAGGTATGTTATAATTTTTTTTTGGCACAATTAAAACTTGTTTTTTACATACACCCGCAGTATTGTTCCTTACAAATTGCCAGGTGTAAAAATTTCTTTTTCTAGTTTAGATCCTGATTCCAAACATGTTTAAAGATAAAAAAAAATTGTGTATTTTCTTAAAAAAAGTCTTTGTTTTATTCGGCGTGTATTTCTGCAAGCAGTATTATAATTTTAGTACAATATAGCGTGGTAATAACCGTGCGATTTCTTTTTACGGCCGATTATAAAAAAATGTGTTTTTACAAAATTTATTTTTAGTTTTTTTTCTGTAAACGCCCAAAAACAGCTTTAGACCCAGTATTATTTATTTTACTATTATATGACTGTTGCCTTGAGTTTCAGTGACATCGTTAATTTGAAAAATGTGTAAAGTTCATTTTGTTCATTTAAAGGTTTTGGACACTTCGTAAATAAGATATTTTTGATATTTAAACTACTTTATTCCTACATTTAATTTTCATTTACTTAAATTAAGCAAAACAATGTATGTCAAGAGTACGAGCGTATGTGCAAGTGTAAGGGCTGCTTTTATATAGTTTTACACATTAAATATCGTGTTTTTTATAACGTGAATGTTTGTTTTAAGTGTTAAAAACATGTTTTAACAAAAAAATAATGTTGTTTTTGCATCTTTGATGTAAAAAAGAAATTATAATAAAAAGGTTTTTTAATGTTGATATTATCACATTTTTATCGCCATACTCTGACCATACACGCGCAACCCAGTAACTGCAACTGAAGAGCCCTTTTTTCTTGCTTTTTAATAGATATGCCTATTCTTTTAGGCTGAATCTTTCTTTTATAATAGACGTATGCTTCTACTCTTTTATCATCATAAAACTGTTAATGCTATATATACCGTTATGATATTAATGGCGTAAAGCAAAGCGGAAAATTAAACTAGTTGCATTGTCATTTTATATCAGAACGATGTGGTTAAATTTATAAAGGTAATTGCTGTCATTAAAATTGATTTTTTTTCGTAAACATAGTATTGGTACCACTATAAGCAAAAAAAATGTATATTTAAAGAAGTGGTACTTTTTTTATATATATGCATTTTTTCTCACTTACTTTATCTTAAAAAGGCAAGTAGAGCAACAGAGCTTTACACATATACGAAAAAAGTACACGTTTTTTGTTTTTTACTTTTCAAAACTTTTACTGATTTGATTTTAGTTTAATTTTAGTTAGAAATAGTAAAAAGAAAATTAAATTAAATGGTATTTTTAGCAAGTAACAACATAAAAGGACAAAAGTAACGCTGCTCGAACACATAAATATTACCGCACCTTTTTAAGGTCTACTTTATGTAAAAAATTCGTCAATGCGGCAGTATTTTTACAGGGTTGTATTTTTTGCTAACGTCCTATTGAATACATTTATAAACGCAAAAAACCTAGAAATTATTTAACAAAGGTTTAGTAAACCTTGCAAACCAAAAATCACTTTTCCTTTACAGACGGGTAATAACCGAAATATTTAGGCGTTATAAAAAATTTTTAAGAAATAAAAACTTATTATAAAAAATATATTGAAAAAAAATGAAAAAAATCTTTTGAATGCCTAATATTTCATTATACAGCAAAAATAAAATATGAAATGTTAGGAAAAACTTCTTTTATGTCTTTGATTGCCAAAAAATATGCATAATCAATATACACACATTCATATTTTGTATAAGTTTAAAGTAATATTTAATTTATTTTCCAAAGGAATCATAATTCATATAAAAACCTAAATTTACACACATTTTGTTTTTTCCTTACATTATTGTATATATTACATTCTTAGTTTTGACGTTCTTGCGCAATATGACAAGGATCTTTTTCTACCATAAAAAAAATCGCATCTACAAATTTCCTTTAAAAAACTAATATTTACTAAAAATGTAATTTGTGGTCAGTGGCGAAAACTGTTTTGTTACCGAAACTTTAGTATCTGCAATAAAAGGCATAGTTTTTAGTTAAAAACGTTACATGACTCAATGAATTGCCTTTTCAAAACTAAAAAACAAATATGTACTATGTAAATATGCTAAAAGATAGTTTAAACCAAATAAAAACAAAAACTCCTGCAAAAAAGAAAAAGCTACACACATTTATTTGACTTTCCAAAATTTGCGTCAAGTTAATAAGCCGGCGTTTTAAATACGTTGTATATCTGTGTTTTATTTTTTTTAGAAACGATAACATAACACTACTTTTTTCATCCCATCGTAACTTCTTTCTTACCATTGGTATTAATACAGTTCTCAGCCTGTCTATTATTCTTCTAATACCAAGAAACATGCTGTTTCTGTAATCTGTACTTGTAGAATACATTAAACCCGCATTGAAAATGACATTTTAATTTGGATTACGCATATAGATGATTAAATAGCATAAAAAATTACAAGAATTAAAACCAAGGCAAATGCAATAGCAAAAAGAAGTTGTTATGCTTTTTTACGAGATAAAATGTAATTTAAGAAAAAAAGATACATTATCTGTCAGTAAAAATGTGTTAGTCTTCTATGTACAAAATGCAAAAGAGTCTGTTTTTAAATCACAACTTTTAAGAAGTTATAACTTGTGCGTCGATATGAATACCAATGTTGTTCCTGTTAATATACAGATGACTTTTTTGATTTAGCCATAGAATTTATTGATTTTTCTGTATAGACAAGCCAGGGGTGTCAAAAAAAATAGTAATTTAATCTATTTTAACGTAGCCGTCAAATTCGATCCAAATGGATTAATTATTCGAACAACATTACAACTCTAGCCAACAGGTATGTAGTAAAAATTAAATTTTATATAAACAGAAAACATTACAGGAAAAAATTTTAATTATATCTTTTTGCGTGTTTTATCTTTTGTTTATAATAGAATAGTGCTTAAATTCATCAGATATTTTTATTGCTTACATGCCAATAATTTCGCCAGTGTTTATAAAAAAAAATTGCGTCATTTATATACGTATTGTAAAAGATCACATAAAGATCTTATACTGACAATGTTATACATTTTGAGGAATCTGAAACCAAATTACAAAAAAAAGCAAACGGGTTTGTGGTGTCATAATGTATATTTTGGTCCTAGTTTATTCTTTTGTTTACATCTATATGTTTATTAGTTATATTTTCATTTCTTCGATAAGAGTGAATTATAGCCCTGCTTGATGTTTTGCTTAGTTACAAGCGCTGAAATCGTAAGAACATCTTGTCGACCGTACTTCGGTTGCTTATTTTGTTGTTGTACAGTATTGGTTTTTTTATACGGGTTTCTCTTTTCTTGTCGTTTTTATGTCCTATAATTAATAAAATATAACAAAAAAACAGGGATCAAAAAATGTTCAATGTAACAATTTGATGCAGTTTGAACACCTCTGGTTTACCTTAAGACGCTACAAATGTAAAAAAAAAAACATAACGGACGGCATATGATATACTTACAGTGCTTTCTATTTGGAATTTTACCTTTTTGTTATTGCCAAAAAGCGAGAATTATACAAATCGTTTTAAATTATCTATTTCTTATACAAAAAACATATAGTATTGTATATACTGCTAGCCACAACAAAAATAGAATGTAATGAATACAGATTCGTCAGTCGTTTTACAGTATAGTTCATCAGTAAACACTGAAAAACAAAGCTTTTTTTTGGTACTAGCATCGTACAGCCAAGCAAACAAATGTTCAACTTGCGGGATTTTTTTACGGATATATACTCATCCACGCAAAGCACAATTGGCAATATAAGATGCGGCAACCAAGTTTCGCGCTACATGCAGAATAGCCCTGTATATAATACAGATGCCTGCCCTTACAGCCATAAATTGTTACTTGTCATTGTGCTAGGCTACCTGGACTCGTAAGTGTATAATGATGGATAGTCCGCACGATTCATTACATAGACACTGTAACCGTGGTCTAACCACGGCGAATATTTGACCTCCAAAAGAACCATTTGGTTACAAGATATCATATAATGACTCTACATATAGTATAACTCCTACCTTACAAAATATGCTTCTACGTTTACATTTTTTTTTGTTAATATGGCATGTTTCAAAAGTGATTTCTTTGTATAATAAGGTTTTTTACAGGCAGATGTACGCAAGTTCTGGCGCTTACTTATTTTTTTGCGTTTGTAATAATGTGCGTGCATCTTTGAATGGCAAAATTTGCCTAGTAAAGACAGTATAAAAAAAATACACTTACCACCTTTAAATTAAATCTATAGTCAAGCTGATGCTGCAAAAATACTATTGAAGCGTATAATGAAATCAGTATTTTATCAAATATTATTCTATCTCACCAATCATTAATGCATTGTTCAACCAAGTAAAAATGTGCCAAAGCGCTCTAATAAAAGTAGATAAAAAGTGGGTGTGTAAACTATACACAGTTTGGGCGTTTTATATCGAATAATACTCGATCTTAACCTAAAAACGTTTAAGAATTCAACATACAAGAATACCGATAAACTATCCGCATATTTATTTTTATAACCGGGAAAACTGTGTTGAACCCTTACACATATGGTTGGTATATCGAACCATCCCTCATCTTATTACTTGAAAATGCACAACGGTTTATTATTGAAATAAACCTTATTGTGCCATAAAAATTTTTAATTCCCCATTAAATTACTTAAAGTATGCTAAATATACGAAAAACGTTAAAAATGTGTGAAAATATGTAAAATTAAAGATTTTTTTGTTGTCACATATATAACCTCTTAACAGGATTATCGAGAATATTTCATAAACAGGTCAATTAAAAAAAAAAATGATAAGACATCCAATATTTTGCCGGGAAAATATGTTTAAAATGCAATGTTTTACCAAAAAATTTTTTTATCCCACAATAAGAAAATTAAAGGAGAATTGAAAAATTTTATGGGTTGATTAAGCGCCAGCCTTTGATTAGTAAATTTCAAGTAGTTCTGTATTGCTTACTTTGAATGCATAAAAAATTGTGTTTTGTTATTGTTGTGGTGTATTAAATTCTTAAAGCGCTTATTTGCATCTGCAGTAGAGTCTTTTCCTACTTAGTTTAAGACATAAAACCAAAATAAAATTAAAAAGAATGTTTACTGTAATATTTTTTAATAAAGAAATAGTGTATGTAGTGCATTTATAGTTCGGTTTTTGGTCTTTTTACAGCAATCATTACCTGCAATGTTTTTCTCACATTATTATGATTTTTTGTTTTTTCTATTTCGATTTTTTAACTGTGAACAAATTACTAATGTTAAAAGTAATCCTATTACGACATTTAAGCTAATGAACAAAAAAGTTTTCATATTTCAGGATATCCGGACGTGTTGAGGTCTTATTAAAATCTTTACTATAACAAAAAAACTCATATAAAAACATCATTTATATAAAACAAAAATCCTGTACTACGTCAAGCGCGAACGTTAAGGGTGTTTTATTGTTACGTTGTGTTTAATTTTTACATGTTTTTTTGATGATCCTGTATTTTTAAATTTATGCTAAAATGATAATATAAAAATATAAAAAAATATAAAAAATAAAAACTAACACCGGTGGTCAAACAGAAGGCAAAAAAAAAAGACCAAAAGAATGAGTTTTTAAAAAAATATACGTCTAAAAAAAGAAGGTCCCGAAAAAAAAAGGCTAAAGGAAGAATTTTTTATATATAAAAAAGTCCAAAAAATACTGTATAAAAAAAATATATTAACTAAAAATATTATAAAACACCAGTGTGGAAAAAAAAATGTTATGTAGGCAAGATAAGTTGTATTGTAGAATATTTTAACTTAAAAACTGAAAACAAGGTAATATTCGTGCAAATATATAGCCGAAAAATAAATTATCAAATTACAAGGCATACAAAAATACAATAAATACATATAATTAATATATTTGTTCTTGTTGTATGATACAAAAACACTATTACAAAAATAAATAACTAACATTTATTAAATGCATACATCATATTTAGCAATTTTCTTTTTAGGTTGGATAGTATTATATGTGGTAAAGGAAAAACATGTGTTTTTTGTATATCAGTATGTTTTTATTGTGCTTAATTCGATTGTCTGATCTTAAAAAATACGCATTCCTGTAATATTAAAAAAAACCATATATATTTACCAGCAGTTATTTCGTTCTAAATAGTTGCACACAAATTCACTATAAACGTTCGTGCTGACAATTGACGTAAAGAGGCATACAAGAAGGCCTTAAATGATAAAGTCATGCAAGAACTACTCTTTTGTCATTTTTTTTCTTTTCGTGTAATGTTTCTACCGCGCCGTTTATGGTGTTTTTATGCATATTTTTAATCATAAAGTCTAGTCACGTTATAGTATTAAAGTTTTTAATTTAGACATAAGTCACATCAGTTTATTGTCCATCTTGTATTTTTTATAGTGAAAAAGTTTAGCTAGTGTATAATTTTTTACTTCTAAAGCGTACCTACAAGCTTTTTACGGCCGCGTTTGATTTACCGCTCGCTTTTTTTCGTTTTTTTTTACTGTATTTTCTTCTTTTATATGTAAAGCTCAGACTATCACATTAGCGTTTATTTATTTCGTAATTGTATTTTTTTGGATTTTTAGGTTAACGTTTTGCGGTAATGTGCAAACTCTATCGTTAAAAATGATTTACAAAAATCACTACACTGCTTATACATTCACGTCTCAGCTATACCGATTTATTTCTCTTGTGCATGAATATGCATATTAACAACTGCAAATAAATATAAAAAAACGATTTAATTACGCATTTCATTTGACTATATTTTTTGGTAGGCAATTTTGTTTACAGCAATATGAAATATTGTTGTAGTCGCATTTTGTGCTTACCTGTCACCTTTTTGATCTTACGTTCAAAATATTACCTTCTATCTTACTTACCATGCAAAAATTTTATAATTTTAAACGCATTAATGATTACATTTTTCGCAGACCAAAATAAAAAACATATAATTATATACAATATTTTTGTTATTATCCAATATGAAATCATATATTTTTGACTTGCATTTTAAAATGTACAAAAAAAAATATTTTATTTTTTCAAGGATATATTTACAATAATAAATACATTTAATTTGACCGTTTTTTTACAACGAATCGTAAATCAGAAAAAAAAAAGTTGTAAGATCATGTTAAGAAAAAAAATTACATTCTTAAATCTATACTGTGGACTTAAAAAACACCTATACTAGGATACAAGACGGTACGCATAATTCTTTAATCAAGATCAGTTATACTGTCAAAAACAGATTTTTATTGTTTCAAAAGGACATAAAAATTTTTAAAAAAATGTGAAGAAAAATTATATATTTCTTTTGTCTTTGCAGGCAAACCAAAAGGCTCTAAGGCCTTGCTATAAACTATGTACTTTTATAAACACTTTTGTTCGTTCAATTAATGATTAATAACTTTTCTGGGTTATTTTTATTTATACATAATATATATTTACATTTAATTGTGCGTTTTTGTAGGCGTTTGTGGCTTGACACTTGTTTTTATATAATTTGAAAATTTTCAATATTTAAACCGAGATTTAATTTTCGTAAAATTTTTTATAAACACTTGAGCTCCTAGACAATGTAAAAATTTGTCGCAATAAAGTTTTTGTTAAGTTTAAGTTTTAAAAAATACATTTTGGAAATTTTTTTTTGGAAATTTTTCTATTTGGATTCCTCGTTGTTTTTACCTCCTTTTTTTGATTACATTTTTTTTGGACTTCGTTTTTTTTAGAACGCTTATTTTTTAACCTCTTTTTTTGACATTCTTCTTTAGGATTTCTATCTATGGATCTATAAACTGTATCAGATGCCTTTTCTAAATTATTTGAGGCGTAGTACCCTTTTTTTTCGTTTCACTTACACTGCTATACTGACGAAAAATGTTTTATTTTTATATATTTGTCTTTGCTGTAGAAAATTTGATAAGTATACAGAAATACAACTTTTTAAGTAAAAAAAATAGAACAATACTGTTACGAGTCCGCGTAGGGAACTGACAAATCACAAAGTACCAAAAAAAAATGTTTTTATAACTTGGTCTAGGTAAGTTAACATAAAATTTACGAACCCATAGAAAACCAAAAAAAAACTGTTAACAAGCCTAACTTGTTAAACTCTCGGGCCTGAAATTTCTAGTTTTTTTTTTCAATTTTGATTTCTCTAACATTTTTTGTGCGACCCCATTTACTGCACTTTTTTGGTATTCTTTAATTAATAAAGTGATTTTTTTACTAATATGTTTATGTTTCCAAAAAAATTTTGCATGCATTTTCTTATTATTGATATGGTTGTTCTCTTGCAATTTTGTATAATTTTGCATTTTTTCGTATTTAAAAAATACGATATGCAAATAAAATCAGGACTATAATAAAGTTAATTATTCTGTATTTAAATGCCCATAACGTAAATTTTACGACAAGTAAATACACAAACAAAAAATGTACATGCATACCCATCTAACT
The DNA here is from genome assembly GCA_034694785.1 of Agrenia bidenticulata. NCBI lineage: Eukaryota > Metazoa > Arthropoda > Collembola > Entomobryomorpha > Isotomidae > Agrenia > Agrenia bidenticulata. The sequence continues at coordinate 7,910 of JAQFYM010003712.1, read as the reverse complement.
TTGATATATGCAACCTTGACAGGCAATATTTCCCGTTTTTAACAGACTTGTATATACGTAAATGTCATAAAAAAACAAGTATATGCAGCAAAACTTTTTTTATACTTTTTGGATCGAACTGGCATTTTAATTTACATTAGAAATGGCAAAATATAATCGATCCGTTTTTTTTTTGTGCGAAAATACGCTACAAAAGAATATTGAACTTATAAAAAAAATAAAGTGTTTCTTATAAAAATGTTTCATGCTAAATAAATTGTACTAATACACATCTAGATTATGTTTATACCGAAACAAAAAAGTATTTTTTTTTTAGGATATGAAGTATTTTATAGATTTTTTTTCTTTTTAAACATCCAGGTACCCCGAGAGCCCCCCTGGGGTGGAAAATTTAGAAAGTTTAGAAAAAAAACATCAGGTACCTGATTATTGCCAGCGTATTTACAGGTTTGTTTACTTCGTTGCTAAAAGTATAATAAGAATTTTTGTAAATTATTATACTAATGTTTTTTTTTTCATTTTAAATTTCTATCTTTAAAAACTCCAGTAGAGATTTACAAGAATAATTACCTGTTAAAATAACATGTTGGCTATTTTGCGGTCATGTACCGCATTTGCCTTGTTTCGTACTTGGTTGGAGATAAATTCATATATCCGAATAAGTGCTTGAAAAGCAACAACTAAATGAAAAAAATTAGATTGGCTCTTAATATAGCACATAACTATATTTTTCCAAACAAGAATTGAATACTTGCCGCAATAAACTGCTAGCCCACTATTTTAATCTCTTAAATTAGGGGCATCAATTTTTTGTCCTTGCAGCTATGGGGCAAATTGATGCCCGCAATAAAAACAGGGAACTAAGGTCTGTATCGACTTAAAAAAACATAATAAAAAAAACTGGCGGATACTTTACGTGTTGATTTTTTTTTTGTATTTTTTGATTAATTTTTACATTAAAAGTTGAAGTTTAAGCGTACATCGGGTGCTATAATCTGCCAGCCTTTAGCAATTATAATTTTTTACTACTTTTTATGCACAAATTCATGTAAGAGTCTATTTTAAATAGCATTTGCGTCTGTTTTTTCTATTCAATTATATACTTTATAGATAATTAAATCAGCAAAATGCAAAACTCATTTTTTACTTTAAAATCCACTTGATGCGCATGTGTACTGCCTAAAAGTAGTTTTTTTTTCTGCAATTTGTTTTTTGCTTTCATTACTTTTGTCTAATGTCTACATTAGTTCATAAGTTCCTAGACTATAAAAAAGCATTACAACCATAATTTTTGAAAAAGAGAATACAAGTCAGAGCGGGGTAATGCGCTAAAAAGGTATAAGAAAAAAACAAAGTTTATTTATAATAAGGTGTTATGTATCATTCTTCGCATTCTGATTATCTCTTTAGTTTTAAATTCTTTTATTTTCGCCGTCGTTAACTAGTAAAATCTATAAATATTCAACTCAAACCTGAACGGTTTGGCCTGACTTAGATGCAGCAAATCTATTATCCCAGTAATTCCAATCACTTAATTGTATCCGAACAAATGTCTTTTATGTCGGATAGTAGCAATATATGGTGACCATATACATTTTTCGGACTAAAACAAAACACGACGAGAAAATCTAAAGTATATAACAATGTTTTTTTAACACAAAAACCTCATGTTAAAAATGTTTTTATCTTCATAAGATTTTTTTCAAATCTTTTACAAAAATATGGACAAGTTTTGTGCAAAATATACATGTTAGAATATACAATTTTTTTTTGTTTTGTTTCTCTATACCATTTCGTATATTTCCACTTACATATTTTATACTAAGGGCGTGTTCTAATTTTTTCCTTAAGCAAAATATATTTTTTTATGCAAAGATAATCGATTCTTAAGCAAAGAAAAAAACCAAAAAAAGTGTTCCATATTTTTTTATAATATGCTTATCTTTCTTTTTTTTCTTATAGAATGCTTATAGAATTTTTGGGACCAAAGGTGCTTCCAGAAAATATAATAAGGAAAAATAAATATTTTGCTTATTCTAAAAAAAGTTTTCCGTTGACACTTTGCTTACTGAAAATAAATTTTTGCTTAAGTAAAAAAATGTGCCTGAATAGAAGGTAGTAACTTGCATGATAAAAAACGAAACACTCCCAAAGTACAACATAAAATTTTGCAATTAAGTGCTTGCTGTAAGTTTTTAGTATCTTTAAATTGTTTAGCACAAAAAAAGGTTTTTACAAAAAGGTTTTTACTTTAAAGAAATTATTACAGAAAAACTAGGCAAACACCTTTTTTTGCAACAAACACTAAGAAAGTGGCTAATGGGCTAAAAAACTAGTGTTTTCACATTATTTTTTGCTTAGATTATATTGTTTTACAAATTTTTGCTTTCTAATCCAGCATGATTTGTTTTAACTGTTGTCCATTGTTTAACTATAAAATAACGCAAGATGCATACTAGTAATTGGTTAGTGATATGCTTTTATACCATAGTTTTGTTAACGAGACACGTGCTGTAGGGTATGATATTTAGAACAAATATTGTTGTTTTTTTTTTTTTTAAAAGTAAATATTAGTCAACTTTGGATGTAAAATTATACACACAAGATATGTCTTTAAATTTTTTTTGTATTTATTATTGGTATAAAATTCATTGCAAATTTTGTTATAAGAAAAAGCAAAGTACAAAAATTATATGAAGTTTTAATAAAGTAGTATTTTTTCAGATACAAAAAGTTCTAAAAGTAATAAAAACACATAAAGATTCTAAGTGCATGTATGTAAAGGTTAATATCTTTTTTATGTGAGCTTATACTCATATAGTAAACCTTACATTAGTCATATTTCTGTTAACCTTTTTTATGATAACCACTGTTTCATAATAGACAAAAAACAGCTGAAATAAATAGACCGATTATAAAAAAAATTATATTGTAAAAACGTACATATGTCAAACACGTAGAAAACAAGCTATTGGTGCGCAATAGTACATAATTTGTTAAAAAGCTTAATAAACTTGCTAAAACATATACTGGATTTAAAAAGTAAATAATTCGAAAATTTAGATTTTAAAATGTTCTTTTTTATACTTATTTTACAGCTCTTGTTTTTTTGTCAATTAAAAGTGTCTTTGAAATCTTTTATCATGCTAAAAAAAAAGTACCCCGCTGTAAAAGGCTATCTTCTATGACTGGTACAACACAATTTTAAAAATATTTATTTTTACGTAAGCAAATATTTATATACATGTTTAAATATGACAACCAAAAATTCTTATGTCATTGTAATTAATAAACTGATGTTAGACCATGAACCTTTTTAGCATGGTAACGAGTGTTTTTACGGTTTTACGTGATTAAAAATACGTGTAGAAGTGTCTTAAATACTTGCGGGCTTTTTTTGACTATTTTAAGCACGCAGCTTAAGACTGCATCTTGTCTGCAATTATAGTTTTAAGCATATGAGAATGTTATATTTAATATTTTTAATACAAATTGCATCTATTCAATATGTAACTATAATGTAGATTATAACCTATAAAACAGTCATCATATTGCAGATATTTTTTTACCATCAAAGTGTAATATTGTAATTTTTTACAATCTATTTAATAACAGAAAAATGTAAAAAGAAGCTTAAAATATAAATTATCGTAATAAATTCAGAAACCTGCTTCTTATAGATTGTTCAATGTTAAGATACATATATTTGTGGCACCTTTTTTAAATGTCAGCAGGTAACATACACTTTTCTTATATACCAAAATGGTTTTCAACTGGGATTTACTCATGATTTGTGTAAAATGCACGTATATAAGTTTGGAAAATATAAGAAGCCTGCATTACACTGCTAGTGCACTTAAGAGTTGATCTTATGTTTGTATTTAGTGACTGTAATTTCGATTTTACCGTAACCGTAAACCGATCAACTTTGTTGTATGACAAAAATTGGTTGCTTTACTATACCCAATTTTTTTCATACGGTAAAATTTTGCATAATGCAAAATAGCAAATTAGCGTCTTAACAACTATTAAGTATAATATCAACATGAACTTATAAAGTAACATAAAAAAAATCGTACTATATATAAAACCAACATCTAGTGTTTTTTTTTTTTTTTTAAAAGTAATTTACTTATTCTTTTTGTTTGTTGTTTTTTTTAAAAAAGTTTTTTGACGATTAAAAAGCACAAAATTTAAAAATACTTTGTTCCCGTTTACTGCACTAAAAAAGCAAAATATTCTTTTTATACATTAATATGAATTACCATGCAGATTTACACGCCACGAAGAGCTTTTTTTTGTATATTTTTACACAACGATTTGTTAATACCATTTTTAAAAAATTACTGGTAAGTAAATAAATTACGAATTTTAATTTTTAAAAATAAAAAGTTAGCAACGGTGGTTTATTTTTGCTTGACTGGCGGCAAGACGTCATTTTTACTTTAAATATTTTTATATGTCAGATCAACGAAAAAATGCAATGTAAAAAAGTTTTTAGTCACGCAAAAAGGGTAAATTTAGTCCTCGTATGTTTTTCCCTAGAAAAATCTATGTTGGAAACTTGTGTTGTTTTTTCATTTATTTACTAACTGTTTTAAAGTAAAAATATACTGTTTTCTTCTACTAAACCAAAATTTGCTATCCCATTTTCAGTATCCGCTTTTAATTCTTTCGATCATTAAAGCATAATTCGAATTTATTTACAAATTTATTTTGTCATTTTGTATATGGTTATAGCCTTTTTATGGCATTATTGTGTTTTTCCTGCTACAAATATTTCTAAAAGTCACCGGTAATTTCGGTTATTTACCAAATTATACAAAGAACCCGTTACAACTGATTCGGTAACCAAACCAATAATAAACTTAGGTTTTAAAGTCTCTAGTCATTATCCAAATTTGTAGTATATAGTTTTAAAGAATTAAGACAAAACAAAAAGACGATTATGTGCAGTTTGTAGTTCAGTATATTAAAATTGACGGCTGTACCTTTTATAAAGCCTTTGACCCGCTGAGAGAAAAATTTTTTCGTAAAAGCCCGAACTCGGCGTATTTTGAGTGGACGAATATTGTGCCAGAACATTTTGTCATGCATGAAAGCTAGACAAATACAAACTTCGAATGATTAACTTTTTATACCAACAGTCAATTAAAAAACGTTCAATTTTGCTTTTTTTTTATGGTGATTTGCAGGGATTCAGGAAATGATGTATACTACTAAACAGGAATATATTTACTGGTCATAAAACGTTGCAATTATGCATATATGTATGCCGTACATTTTTCTGGCTTAAATAGTATAAGTAAAACCCAAAGCCAATCGTTTCGTAACCATATTAAAAAAGCCATGTTTAACTTTTTTGAATAAATGTTGTATACAGTTTTTTAAAATGTTACCTAGATAACATATATTTTAATGTAGTTAAAAATAAAAAAAATATGTTTAAATTTTTGAATAGCAATTTTACATACTTTACTAACTTTACGGCGGCATTTAATGCACTGGTTTTTAACTGTAACTCCTTGTCGGTAATCACGTATTTTTATATATGTATTATGGTATGTTTTTGTACAAGACATAAATTTAACAGCAGAAACCATTCTAATTTTTACAATTTTTGCGTACCCTTTTATATTTTTTTTTTATAATCAAACATATATAAAGTTAAAAATACACAATGCCGCAAAGAATTATAGTTCATATTTAATTTTATACATAATTGCATTTAGTATTCATGACAAAGCGTTGCAACAAATTAACGTCAATCTACTGTATGTATTTATTTGTAAGTAGATAAGAAAATAAAAAAACTAGAAAATATAAAGGCCAATACTGCAAAAAAAAAAAAAACAAAAGTATATATTAATGTGTTTTTCACTCCTTTTTTGTCATTTTGTAGTACAGCAATAAACATAGGATTGAACGTCATGTTTTATGCAATGAAGTGAAATTTCGAATGTAATTTTTATTTGGGTAATTCGAATGGCATCGCGTATAAAAATTTATAGAAATGCTTATAATAAAATGGGATTTTTATAAAATACTTGAATGTAGTAGTTGTATCTATGCACAACGAAATTAAGCATACACGCAAAAAATAGCTTAAAAATGCTTTAAAATAAATTTTAATACGCGCACTTCATAGATCTGCACAGGAAACGCATTTTGCGATATTAAAAAGCGTTTGTGAATACTTAAAACCGTATCAGAAACAATTTTCTAAAATGTGATAACATACTTACAATTATGTTTATAAAATACAGTAAAGCTATATACGAAATCTCATTATAACTACATAAGTATTTTTCATCCCGATTCCCTATAAAAAAAACGGCTCGCAGCCGCTCGCTCATCCAACCGTGGCTTGTTAAGAAAAACAGAAATTTCAAAAACTATGGCGCTTATCTTAACTATATATTAAAGTAGCTAAAAACTACTCAATTGATTAATTTTAATTTTCTTGCCCATATTTAAGCTAATTTTTAAAAATTCAAGTCTGCCTTCTAAATAAATGTAAACCCAGACAACACGGTAAATAAATACGTACGGGCACATCGATAAAATATTTTTAATGATAGCCTTTTAAGTACCATATTTGCATATCTATAACCAGAGACTATTTTTTCTATAAATTCTTAGCAGTCTTACTTTGTGCTTGCTCACAAAATGTATTTAAAACCGAAAAAAAGTCTGCAATTTACAGTTTGATATAAAATAAACAATTAAATATTCATTTTACTTTTTTTTTGGATCTTGATCTTTTACTATTTTTAAATTAATAAAATTGTAAATGTACTTTTTTTGTATGTACACCCTGCTATTTATATCATGACATTTTTTTTGAAAATAAATACGATAGTAAAAAACAATATTGAAATTATATTTTTGAAAAATTTACGAATAAATTGCTTTTTTAATTTATTAGTATGTCCATATAAAGTTTTTTTTTTATTTGTCTAGAAAGTTGTGCCTAATTGAAATACATTGACACCTTACATTTCGTTTGCAAAATTTTTGTTTTTTTGCAAAATTTTTGTATAATTAGTTAATAAATAATACGTAACAAAATTTATGCTATAACTAGTATAAATTACACGAAAATGCAAATTATATTTTTTAAAACAAACTTTCTTTTTGAAATATTATTCGTTATCTTTTGTGTTACTTTTATTGATTTTTCTATATACAAGAGTTTTAAATAGGCTGTATAAACAGTGTCAAGTTTTGTAATAGATATAAAACAAAACCCATAACCTAATTTTTTTTTATATATTTTAAGTATATAAAGTTTGACAAAGCCTTCATTAATCACAAGAGTATCATAATGCAAAAGTAATATTTTTTTTTTATCCATAATATAAAAAAAAATAATCCAGAAGCAAAATGTTGAAAGTAAATCAAAAAGATCTTGTACTTGTTTTGCTAGTTTTCGACATCTTAAAGTGGATATTATCGTGTGAACTCAGCTCGAACTCGGTTTGCTCGAACTAGGCTTCAAAATTACGTAAGCTTGCTCGTTTTAAAACAAAAAGCTCGAGGCGGCTCGGTTGTTGCAACTCTGAATCTTTTTTCGACATGGTATACTGCTATGTAAACAAGCATATATTATTATATGGATTTAAACTTTGGAATGGGGCAACGTTTTTGTTTATATTTCCGCTTTTACAAGTAAATACTAAATAAGGGTTGAGGGCTATGTATTAGGCCCGTAGAGAGGGGGTCCCGTGTACTTTCGGTGGGTTTTCCGTTTTTTGAGATCTTTTTGTAAATATAATTTTTATAAGTTTAAAAAAAATAAGGACCTATAGCAAAAATTTCATTTAATTAGTTCAAGTGTATATTTTTTCAAAAAGATGTAGACCTTTAAAAACGATATTAAGTAACAACCTTGTTTTATTATAATAGGA
>JAQFYM010003711.1:0-17677 GCA_034694785.1 Agrenia bidenticulata | reverse complement strand
TAGATTGTAAAAATACATTCCAGTTTTTTGGTTTGCGATGTCAAACCGTTAACTACAAAATATATCCGGTATAAATGTAGATATTAAAAAGATTTTTGAAATAAGAGAAAATTCACTTACGGTATTTCTTAACATAAAAAATGACCAAGAGTGGCAGAATTGGATAAAAAAGATTGACAAAAATTTTTTGTGAAACACGGAAAAATCAAAGCCCAGTTTAACATTTGTACAAAACTACAACAAATAGCTTGGATATTTGATAACATTGCAAGTGACTATGTCAAATTGTTAGATTGGACGGCTATCTAGTTTTTTGATAAACACATTATTTTTATGCAATAAATAGCGTTCAGAAAAAAACAATAAACCAAAATGACATCAAAATATGAATTGTTAACAAAATAGACTGGAAATAAACTTAAATCATGTTTGTTATTCTAGCTTTTATATAATTGTGCTTATGTTTTAAAAAAAGTACAATAGTGGCGTTTATAAATAATTAATTTGATTCAGTTGATTATAGAGTAGGCAAATTTTCTTATACTTTTGTACGGCATAAATCGTCATATGAAAAAATATGCGGGTAAAAAAAAAAGGTTGCTAGTCGTAAAAACTGATCATCATTTTTTTTTTGTTGTATAATAATGCAATTAAGGTTTATCTGACATTTTAATATGATTTTATGCTGTAGAAGCAAAATTTGTACAAAATTTAAAATAATCTTTAAACGGCGAAAATTTGGAAAAGGAAGAATTTATTAAATTTTTTGTTTTACTAGATTTTTTTTACAAAGCAATTATGCTTTTTTATGATTTTATGCTTTGTATTGTAGAGTTTGTAAACACAAAATGTTATATTAGTACTACAAAGGTTTATACTATATAATATACAGAGTCATGTCGGGCAAGTTTTTAGTATTTTTCGGAAAAATTTTTTTGTGCGCTTTTTGTTGCTTTTTATATAAATAAAAAACGTTATTTATTTGTTTTTTTCTGGTATATGATACTATAAGTTTATAAGTTTGTTTGTTAACAAAAAAAAAGTGTGTTTATTAAAAAAAATAATAGTGAGTCAAAAAACGCAGTCTGATAGTATCTAAATGAATAAGAGTAAGTATGTATATGTTAATGTAAAAAAATGTTTTTTGTAGTTTCCATAAAAAAATATTATTAACCTAAACAAAAATAAAAGTAAGGTTTTTTTTTTTCGTATTTTGCTACTAATAAGTGTAGTCTACGCAATCCTATTTTAATATTAGATTTTCGGTAACAATAAAGCATTAAATTTTTACAATAAGTACAAAGTATTTTGTGCTTTGTGATTTTTAGTATGAAATAATAATATACTCTTCTATTTGCACGTAATTTTATACTATACATCATGATGCCGACTCTAAAGACTTGACTTACGCTTTTTTGATATCAAATTCGTTGAGAGAATGTGTACGTAAACCTTTAAAAATTGAAACTATTTATTCTTAAAAGTATACCAATTAAAAAGTAAAAAGAGGTGTCGTTAAACAATGCAATTGTCTAGTACCACAATACATGTTGTTCGATTTTGTTAGATATTATTGTATTAAAACAAACTAGACCTTTCATATATGGTGTGGAAATATAAATGTGGAAATTAATAAAATTTTATCTTTAAAACATATTTTTTGTTCTTTGTAATATTTTATTTAATATGTGTGGAGTTTAATAACGCTTTTTGTTGTTTTATTGATAAATAATGTACTTTCTTGCTATATTTTATTAGTATTTTTACTTGGCGTATTTTTTTCCCCGAGTGTACTTCGCCTAGGCAAAGTAACCTTTGACTAGGCAAATCATACTTTGTCTAGTCAAAGTAAATTTAAACTTTAGAAAGTTTTACTTGGCGAAAATTTTAGGCAAAGTAACATTTTCAAGGATTATACCTACTTGGCGAAATTTCCAGGCAAAGTGTACTTTGCCTAGACCAAGTAATCTTGGCGAAAATGTCTACTTTGACTGTAATATATATAATTCGTATAAAAAGAGTGATCAAAAATATTAAGAAATTGCGACATATAAATGGGGCATGTAAATACGGTTGTTTTACATATACGTAAGGGTACATTTTTACAGGGTTTTTGCGTAAATCCATCTTTGTGGTCATATTTTACATAACAAAAAAACAGAATAACGCTTACTCTTTCTGCTACAATAAAGCGATATCGCATCATTTGCAAAATTATTTTCATAGGTTCTATTTACGATTTTTATCTTTTTTCTTATTTATTAATTTTTAAAAGTAATCATAAAGCAATTTAGAAAATTCTAGTCAATATTTTACAATTTCAAAAAACTTTATAAAAAGTAATAATATATAGAATACCTTTTTAAGACGGAATTGGTAGCTATTTCACGTTTTGTATTTTAAAGGCGTAATATAAAAGGGTTGCAATTCTAGGAACAAAACAATGCCGAGAAAAAAAAAAAAAAAACTGCAAAAAAACTTATCCCGGGAATTCTAAATGTGCACGTAATTACCCTTTAATGCATATTTTTCATTTTTTTGTAAAATATATAAATTTAACTGCCAGGATGGTTTTGAAAATACTCTGGCATAGAGGTCTGCATCAGACCGAACCTAATTGGAACGGAAAATGTGTGAGAAATAAATAAATCGGACTGGACCAGACCGGCAACAAGACCCAGAAGCTAAGACCGACCGTAAAAAGATGCGAAAAAAAATGTCAAATCTGTCTTAACACCCAAAAAACAGTGTGGAGCCGGACCGGTCCGGTTTTTTTATGGTCAGTGCAAATCTCTACTCTGGCATTGATTATGTCACAAAAAAAAGATGCTTTGGAAAAAGGTTTTAGTAAATGAAACCCATGTACAAGTTTTTTAAATATTCGAAACCTGGCTAGATACCGTTATATTTACTTACAAGCTTAAAAGCCGTTAAAATTCTAAGTAGATAAATATACACTGAATGCATAATCTAAAGATAACTAATATAATATATAACAAGTTATAAAGAAGTATATAAAATTTTTTTCACATAGATTAAACGCATTTAGGCCAAAATAACAAGAAGGTATGAGCATATTTTTTTACATTAAAAAGCAAAAAAAAATACTATAATATTGCAGACCCTACGCCTTTGTAACCAAAATTAAGTTTTTTTTGAATTTCCGTATATACATAACATGTTAGTTGCCTTTTAAACACAATAAGTTTTTATAAAAATATTAAAGATCGTAAAAATATGCATTACTAAATGTCACACAGTGTCGTGTTGTAAGCAATTATACATGAGTTTTTACATGTGTGGCTTTAGTTCTTGTATTTACAGTTAAATATTATGATATTAACTGACTATGATAGTTATATTCCATTGTTTTTCGGCTTCTCTCTCTAAACATGACGGATTCGTTTGTGGTTCGTTTTATAAGATGAAACAAACATATGCAACGATAATGACTAAAATACTTATTTTTATTTTTCTGACAGTAAAAAAAAACTTAATAGGTTTAAGTGGTACAAAGTCTTATGCAAAAAAATTTTAAATTAACAAGTTTCATCATAAAAAATCACTATGTATCTTATTTCTGGTTATTTAAACAAACAAAATGTTTTATTCAAACTCAGCATTTTAAATTTGCATTAAAAAATGCCAATGCTTAAATTTACGTATACAGTGTAAAAAAGATTTTTTTTTGTTGTTTATTCTCTTTTTCTTTCAAAATCTGTAGCACAAAATGATATCCGCGGTCAAAATATAGTCAATTGCACGCCATTTTTAAATATAATTAATAATGTATGAGGAATCGTACTTACCTTGCAGTTTAAGCTTTGAAAAAAAAGTGCACTTAAAAGTTCATCAAATATAAAAAACTAAGTGTTTAAATAACATTTTCTAAATTTACACATTTAAAAAGAGGTAAAAAATATTAGATTGGCATAAAAGCCGGTAATAAAACCTTTTTTTTTATGTTTTTGCTTATGGAATAGGCAGTTACGAATAACAGTAAAATCATAAAGGCATAACTTTGTTGAAAAATAATTGATATTTAGAGAACTGCTTCTCTACACCTTTATACAAATGCGACACACAGTAGGTAACTACAGGGTATAGATGCTGACGCTAAGCAGTGATATCTCGCGTTTATGGCAACCGCCTGCCATTTTGCATTTATTTATCTGTGTCGTTAATTATAAAACTTGCATAAAATATGCTAAGGTTTACACTTAGACTGCAAAAATATTTATTTGTTTTGGAATAAGATTTATTTGGCCGATTACAAAATTTTTAAACTTTTTTAAACTTTTTTTTTACGATATTAAGACTATTCAAATGTTAAATTCTCATTTATGTGACTAAAAGAAGACAAACCTATTAAAAATTGGTTTAATACTTAGAACAAGTACAAAATAGTAAATTTGTCTGATGTATTATACTTTCTACGGCAGAATTTAAATAAATGTTGCATTTTACATTTTTCTAATTAAAAGGCTATATTCTTCGGGCTCACCTTTCTCGTTAGGCATTTATATATATTGTTGGTGTGGTATACCTACAACTCTTTTGAAAGATAATTTTGAGTAGAATTTATATAACTTTTTTTACCTTTTATTTTTAGTGTATACACTTCTAAACGTTATTTAAAAGTTTTTGTAGAACAAAAAAAAATAAAAAATGCTTGTAAAATTTAGTTAAAATATCGGGATCCCGGGATAACGTTTAATTTTCCGAGATAAGTTTTTTTTGCCTTTTTTCCTAAAATCCCGGGATTGCAAAACCTAGTAATATCGCGTCATTCGATACCTTGGTTTACCGTATTTTGTGTGTTTTTAGATTACAGCTGTCAACTTGTATTTTCTGATTTTTATTTGCTTCTTTTTATGATATTTTTCGTAAAACAATGATTGAGCTAAAAAAAATAATGTTTTTTACTGTCTAAAATGGGGAAGATATCGAATCAATACATAAAAAAATATAAAAAAATCAATAGAAAATATATTAATTTTAATTCTAAAAAAGCTTTTTTATAATAAATGCTGTGACGATATTAGTAACAAAAACTGCGAATTGGAGTGAATTTTAATAGGGAACAACACGACAAAAAACCAATATAAAAAAATACTTATCTATAACAGATAGAAACAAAAAAAAGCGGTTGTGCAAAACATTATTGGAAATATATGTACTTTTTTTACATAATTGACAAAAGGAAAAGTAAAAAATACTACTTTTTAAATATGCTTACATGCAGACAGGTTTTTTACGAATAAAGATTTGGCTTCGTGGCTGTATTATAGCAACCTCGTCAAAACAACAAATAATAATGAGCCAGAACCCAGTATATTTCGCAAATATAGTATCAGTGCTCTATGAGAAATTTGCACAAAAATGTCGAAATGAATATATTAATTGATGTTTTAAATGATAGAGAATAAAAAAGAAATATTTAAAAGCGTAAAAAAATACACTTGGCGACAAAAAAAAAATAGGTGGGGTCAATTATAAAGCGATACGCATAATAAATTAGCACAACAAATAATCTGGCCTTTGTCGTCTTTTAGTTAATAAAAAAAGACTATGGCTTATAAATTTATTTTTTTGACAATGTTTTTTAATTTGAAAATATATACGCTCTAACTTTTTTTTTGTATTTACTGCGTTCGACATGTTGCAATTATAGCTTTAAAATATTTTTTCTGTTTTCGACCTTTGCTTAGTTAATTAATTAATAGTTTTTTTTTGCGTTAGAGATTTAGTTTTCTAACTATTGGTTTCAATAATTATTTAGATGTGTGATGAAAAAATTTCGTTAACATACGACAGTAGCGTAGCAAGACAAAGAGGCTAAAAAGGAAAGGTTCCTACATATTCAGAAAAATCTTTACGCCTGAATGTAACAGTGGGGGGGGTTTGTTTTTGTGGATTAGTTTTTGATTTATAGGTGTTAAAAATAAAATTATAAAATTTAGATTTTATAAAACATAAAAAAAGTCAAAGTCGATAAAAAAAAAGTATATCAGGTTATTTTTGCAAAAAAAAACACAGACTACCTTCTGGCTCAAAATTTCCTAAATACGTATTTGACACATGACAGTGTCGTGCCCAGGAATTTTCGAGCCAAGGCGTAGTCAGCGTTTATTGAAAAAATTACGCTTAAAAGCTTGTTTCGATGCTTTAAAGTGAATATTTTTTTTCGGAAAAATCTACATTTAAATTATTTTTTTTTGAAATCTTAGAATGAAAAAAATCTTTGCACATAAAAAGACACTCTTTTTATTCGATAGTAAAATATCTTCTACAGGAAGGGGGTAAACCTTCCTCTCCCCCCTGGGTACGCCAGTGCACATGAAAGCATTTGTTTTTCATTGTATTTATTAAATAGTCTTTTTTAGCCTTTAACATAAGTTCAACATTTTTACGAAACGAAGCTCGGTAAAACAAATTGCATATGTAAACGTGAATCACATAAATAAATATATGCAATTACGCGTTGCTACAGAATAAGACAGAGGGTAGTAAAAATCACATTCAAAAAACTCATTTATGTAAATTTTTGTGGGTATCTTGTTTCTAGAGATTTTATTACAAAAAAACCTAGACAAAAAATGTAAAATATTTAATATAACAAAACTTTTAATTTATTATCATAAAATTGTGCTTTTATGAGGTGAATATAATAAAAAAATACAAAGAAAACTTACTTTAAATTGCCTGGCTACGATACTGCTCATTAAAAACTTGTTTTTGCCGCTTTTTTTATATGGTCACTTTGCCAATAGTTTCGTAATAGATAGCATTAACTTAAATTTATTCCCTATTTTATTTCTTCACAATAGATTTGTATCATCTAAAAATTATATATGGGTTTTGTTGTATATTCTTTTCTACTTTATATATTCAAATGATACTCACAATTGATGGAATATTCATTTTTAAAACAGTGGTTATCAATGCGCAAAAAGATTAATGTTGTTTTTTGCTGAAAAATAAACTGTTTTTATGGCATAAACTGTTTTTAAAAATTAAACAGTAGTTGGAAGACGTATCCGTAATAACAAAAAGCGTTTATTCAGGAAAAACTGTTTTTGCATATAAACATATTTTTTTCGTTTTGCCCCAATTTTAAAGAGTATTAAAAAACATTTATCGACATGGTTAATACTAAAATTAAAAAAACGTGTAAAAAAGCAAGGAATATACAAAAAAACAAGATTTTAGGAAAGTTGTATTATAACTATAAAAACTTTATTGTACTTATTTATTATTTACTCAACAGATATATATTAAAAAATACGAATATTTAAGTTTTTTTATTTTTATCGATTGAAAAAAACTGTTTTAATATTAATAAATAAATAGTTGTTTTAGATTAGACTTTTCTAATAAACAGTTTTTATGCATATACAGTTATTAGAAAAACAGTCAAAAATTTCACCTATAATGCAAGAATGTATAAACGAAAATTTAGTGTATATAGATTAGAATAATTGATGCTGTTACTTTTTATAGAAAGGGGTTTAAAATTGTATTCTTGTAATATTCTAATATGTAATTTTG
The DNA here is from genome assembly GCA_034694785.1 of Agrenia bidenticulata. Classification (NCBI taxonomy): domain Eukaryota; kingdom Metazoa; phylum Arthropoda; class Collembola; order Entomobryomorpha; family Isotomidae; genus Agrenia; species Agrenia bidenticulata. Next base: position 10,126 of record JAQFYM010003711.1, on the reverse strand, counting down.
CAAAAACAGTAAATTTGCATTTAGTTGTTGTTTTTGCTACTAACATCATGTGTCATCTATATATTTTTATAAAATAGGTATAGGACGAGTTAATTTTATAAGCAGTTTATCTATCTTCGGCAAACATAAAAATTCCAAATACACACACGTAGTGTTTTTGCATTCTCGATAAAGGGTCCCTTGCGTGCAATATCTTTGTATTAGAAGGCTTTATCTAGTCTGAGGTTTTGTATCGTTGCGTTAAATTAGCCATTCGTTAAAAAAAACGTTTAATAAAATTACTTAGAACACAGTAACGACTTACTATTTTTGTTATAGTTATTTAAATAATCGTGGATATACAGCTAGGATTTTATCATTGTAGAATATCGACAAAACAACTATTTTTATTTACTATTTTTTTACATGGGCAGTAAAAAAATTAAGTAACGTTAAATAAATTTTTTTTACAAGTACAACAGCAAGGTAGTATTGTCTAATATTTTCAACGCTATTAAACTATAGAAAATATACAAATTAAATAAAAAAAAAACATACATTCAAAACAAACCCCACGGAGTATGGCTTTTGTTTTAACCTTAAAACATTTATACATTCTATCGGAAATAAATATGATGTTCTCCCGGACCCATAGATAAATATGCTTTTTAAATAACACTAGACGGAGATACATACTTTTTTTGTAAATACTGCTACCCAAAATTGTTTTTACATGTGTTAAGACAGTTTTAAACCAAATTGACGACCTTTAGTACATTTTCTCGTGCTTTATATAGGTTCCATGTCTATCTTAAAGTTGTCATGTCAATTTGGTATTTTGTCTGTCTAAATTCGTTTTTTGTTTTTTTATGTCAGGTTTGTGTTTTGACATGTAGATTTTGCAGTTTTTTGTCTAAACAGAAAATATAACATTTTTTTAGTAAAGGACTAAGACCGGAAGAAAAAATAGTTTATAAAATTTTATTCTACAGGTTTATTTTGTAACGTGAAATTAAAAAGTATATGTTTTGTAAGTTAGAAACAGAAGACTTATTTTATGTTTTTATATTCTTTTACTATTTAAAATATTTATATTTTGTGTACAGGCAGGCTGCCACAAACGTTGTTGTAATTTAAACCCCCAAACTTGCCACCAAAAACAAAAATGATATCATAAAATATTCAAACAACCTGCCAACGTCATAAATTAATGTTCCATCCCGATTAAGCATTTTTTTGAATATAAAAACTATCATACTACTGCTAGTTTTTCTGCCGTGACTTTTTGCATTTAAAAACATGTATAAAAAAATCATATTATCGCTGAAGTATTTTGCGGTTCCGCATACATGCAATGATCCCACCTGCTTTTTGTATTTTCTAAAATTATAAAATTTTAATTATTGTAAATTTGTTACCTCGATCACTATATATAAACATTTCAAAATTACGTTCTTTATTTTTAGTTTTAAAAGTAGTTTATAACAAACTGAAGGTACGAACATAACAAAACAAAAACAAAGTCAATAAATATTTACTATGTTGGAACGACAGTTTCTGTATGCAAAAAAAAAAAATAACCAATATATACATGCTGTTAATAAAGGATTTATACCGGTCAATTTTTGTTTTGCCAAAGGTTAGGCTAAAAATGTTGTCTTATATAAGTCTTACATTTAAATTAACATACAATCATATTATTTTTTAGCATGGATACAAAATCAAATTTCAAATGATAAGAAACAGACATTTTATTGTAATCAAGCGTTTTTTTTGACTCGTATTAAATAAAAAAGCATCCAAAAAGTATATTCTATATAGGATTATACTTTAAATTGCGTTTCTTGCTTTTAGATTTTAGGTCAAGAAAAAAGTTATACACATACGAATGTATGTTTGTTACAATAAAAAAAAATACATTATATAGAATTTATGTATGTTGTACAAAATTATAGTTTTTAGTTTTTTGTCGTATCATTTTGTATTTTTTTTTGTATTTTTGTATTTTTGCTTTTTTTTGTATTGTTTTTGGTCTTTTAAAATCTATTACGGTGTCAGATTGTTAGTTCGCTTATACTTTGCTGAAAAAAGCTAGCGTAAGAAAAAAAACATAGACTTGCGCATGTAAGTTGTATTGTGGTCATAAGGCAACAAATTCTAAGATAAACTTACAATCTAATTTACAATAATGTCATATTACGAGCCATCTCGTGCTAAACCTATCTATAACTACTATCTAAAATTATAAAAAAAATATTTTTTTTTACGTACAATACTAAATAAAAACCAAAACATATTTGTATGTTGTTTTATTGTCACCATATATAAAGCTCATATTCTTAATTTGTTTAAAAATATCGATACTAGCATGTTTTTGTATACAAACGCAAAAAAGAATTGCCATTTTTAAATTTATGTTAGCAAACTTAGCTAGAGCTAAACACAGAATAGTATTTTTCATACAGGAAAATATTATATATATATTTCCGAAATGCATAATGTAAAATATATTTTGCAATTTATATTGATTTTTTTGCTAAGTTTCTATCATCTGATAAAATGGTAAGACAGAATTGTTTTGTGGTAGCTGTTTAAAAATGTTTTAACAGATAAAATATTTCGCGCGCAGTGACGAAAACGCTTTTCTTTTAGTAGTGATAAACCAAAATATTTGTTATCGATTCATTTTCTATTACTATTCTGTGTAAGTTCTATCAAATGCTGTAGATCGCATATGAAAACTTACATATATATAGCAAGCGGGAATACATGAGTTTTTATTATTTTTTAAAACATTTAAATTTATTTAAAATATATTTTTATAGTCACATAGAACCATTTTTAACTAAAAAAACTACAATTTGTTCATTGGTGAATTATTGAAGCAAAATGCCTTTTTATGCGTATCGTAAACTCTATAAAGATTTTTTGATCTTTTTAAGTTTTTTAAAAAGAGGACCAACTATTTAATGAGACGCATAACATATAAAAAACAATTCATGTGTCAAAAGTCAGGTTCGACTACTTGGATGCATTTATCATGCGAGGTGCGCCGTGATTGCATTTTTTTTGAACATATAATTTCCATGAAAATTATGTGTATAATAATTTTTAACAGCTCGCATTTGAAAAATATACTCTAAACATGTAAGAGTTATATGATTAAGACATGTAGTGGTGAATGCAAGGGCAGAATAACATTTTATAGGGTCTGTAGGCATTTTTCTTTGGGCGCTCCTTTGTATTTTTTTAAAATTTTTAGGGATAGGCTGTGATAAAATAAGTTTTTGATGTTTTTTACTGCTGCAATCTTAATTTGTCGTATCTGCATAATTTAATCACAAAACTGAATTGTGTATTTTTTGGCGTACACTCATTATACCCTTTAAACGTAAAAAACATAGAATTTCATAAACAGTTAAATAGAATGCGTAATATAATACAGCCGTTTCCATAAAAACAACTACAGTTGACAGGTAATTGAGCAAAAATCAATTGACAAGATAATTTATAAAATTGGAAAGGAAATGCACCTTTTGCTTTTATATACGAGTAACGAAACAGTATTCAACACACCTCATATAAAAATAATGGTATGTGCCGTATTAGATGTATACAGTAAAAAATTAAAGACATGATTTCATAACACGTCGTAATTTATCAGGACAGAAACTCCTTATAAAGTTGTCAAGAAATCTTCAAACGTAATTCCTACTAAAAAAAACACGCAATTGCATTTATTACTTTTTTAAGTGTAAAACTACTACGCAAAACATAAAAGACAAAATCAAAGGAACGTGCAATAAATCGTGTGTATTAGATTTTAAAAATATATAGCTGTTTCTAAATTACATAAATACTACTATAAACGACAATTTATATTTTTAAAGTCGAAATATCATGAAAAAACAGAGTAAAAAATTCTTATTTTTTATGTGTATAAAAAGTCCTTAGTGCGAAGAGGTATTTAGATAGTTTCAAATAGTCTAGTGAAAAATGCTTGCACCAATGCCACAATGTCTACGTCACGCATATATGATATGATTATAATTAAGCGCATACTACTTATTGTGAGCGGAAATTACAATAAAGCGCTTATCCATGCACCTTTGTTATGAATACAAACATTCATTTTTTGTTTGTAATTTTGGTTTATAAAAATCTGGATGATTTAAACAAAGCTAGTAAAAAAATTAGTCAAAAAACAATATATTCGCATAGCTTATATGCTAGGAAAAAAATTTTATTAAGTAGTAAAAGCTAGTATATTTCATACTCGGCAAACCATCAATAATACGCCTATTAAAACCGTTCGCAAATTAGTTTTAATGAAGCGCGTAAATTTGCAAAAAAAAGTTATCTTGCATTTTATGCTTGGAATTTGATTTTTTTGTGTGCCAAAGCTTTCTTTTTTTTGTAATCGCATAAAAAATGACACTTTATTTTGTTATTTTTTGTAGAAAAAACTATTCCATTCAAACTATTTTAATGGGCCCTGATAGCTAGAGGGTCCCGGTGCTCATGCCCCTATTTGATTCTATAATACGCCCCTGGTTACGAACCATCTATATTTTTTTCGTAAGCATCCATAATCCAACAAAATATTATAAGATATGTCAAAGAACATAACCATTTACGGATTTTTGTAATTTGTTCTCGATACTATGTTTTAAAAGGTAAATGCTTTTTAAAAATTAAAAAGTCGCAAGCAGGGGAGTCAAAAAATTACATACTCCATATATGGCCATAAAATATGTTTATTGTTAGGAAAATAAATTATGATCGTGTTGTATAATTTACTCATATAGAGACATTTAAAAATTTATAAATAGTTAATTTTTTTTTTTCATTAGTCGAAAAAAAACAAGTTTTAGTTACAAAGGAAGTCAAATTAAAGAAACAATAAAGTTACACTAAAAAAAGCGCATGCAATATAAAAAACATCCAAAATGATTGACTCCTATTCATTTTGCAACATCATTAAATAGATATTTGTTTTTCATCTAAAGCTACAACCAAAAAGTAATATTATTTACTACAACTTGTCATTTGAAAATCTGAAATTCATCAAAATACATATTCTATGACATTTCAGTACAATTTAGTTTATTTTACAAAAGAAATCGTAAATATGGGTTTCCATTATGGTCTTTGTTTAAAAAAAAAACTCAGGCTCCTATATAATGGCTATAACATATTTAAAACCCTTTGGTCTACAGTCCACAAAATAAAATAAACGTAGGAGTCCGCATTTTTTTAGAAGTGTTATAAAAAAGCTTGTCTATGACGTGCGTTTATGTATTACTAGGAGCTAAAATATATTTTAAGTGTTTGTTTGTATGAACAATGAAAAAGTGTACAACAAATTATAATAAAATGACTTTCAGTGCTACTGTCTTATATGTAATAGTACGCAGTAAAAATCAAAGCAAATCAATAAGCATTTATAAAATTTAGAATGTATATATATGTTACCGTCAAAGTAGATATTTCCGCCAATATTACTTTGCCTAGGCAAACACTATTTCAAGGCACATATAAAGTGCTTCGTGGGCCTGACACGGTAGTTTGCCTTGTCAAAGTATACTTGGCGAAAATATATAAGTTGAAAGTAAATCAGTAAATCAGTAAATCGTATTATATAAGTTTTTATTTTGATTTTGTGTTACGAAATACGATTTGTACTATAGCTGTTAAAAATATGCGATTTATGAGCAAAAAGTGTGTCTTCGTAAACCAATTGCTGCGTTTCAAACGATAATGTTAATTTAGAAACGAAAAAAACTATTCAAAGACTGAAATTGCCAAATTTGCACACAAAAATATATTAAGCTTTAATTGATATAGATATACTTATTGCAATTTTTATTTTGGTTCATTTCTTTGAGTCATATTTTTTTGTAATTAAAAAATAGTAGCAAATATATACGTAAATTAAAGGCTATCTGACACCTCCTTTGAGTGCAAATATAGAGTATCGTCATTTTCATATGTCACACACAAAACTAAAAAGCAAAACTAAAACTTTCGTAAAAGGATTGACTTTTTTTACGTGTTTTTTTACACGTCTATTTTATCGACATAAAATGTATTTTGTTGATATCGCAAAAAGCGCAGCAAACGAGATGTTAGAACAAAATTAAGAAAAACATGTAAAGCGGCACATTTTATGACTTAACAGATATAAATATTGATATGATAAAAAAACCAGACAGACATAGAAAAAGCTTACGGGCGTGACTGTTTGTTCAAGAAACCGTTTCTTTTGTATTCTGGTTTCTTTCTACAAAATCAATTTCTTTTTTCTTACCCCACAAAACGGATTCTTAAAAGAATCTTCTCTTAACTAATTTCTTTTACATTCTTTAGATAAAAATATTAGATCAAAGGATGATCTTATATAGAACTCGTTTTACGACTAAAATCAAAGAATTCGATTTCTTTCTAAGAAACCAGAATGCAACAGAAACTCGTTTTTCGACAAACCAGACCCGCCTTAAACTAATAAAAATATGTTTTACGCTAAATTGCTTGTTAAGGGTTCGTAAAATAGAAACTACTGCTTTAAATAGAATAACTTACAAAAAGCACAAATATATACCAAAAAAAACAATGATTCAAAGTAACAAACATAAAATAAACTAACTTTTATAATTTGTCTTTCAGAATAATAGATTTATATGTAGAAAAAAAACCGGATATTGCATTTTAAGTTTTTTTACATGTATAAAAATAATATATTTTATATATCTTAGTTATTCCAGCGTTTAATGTAAATTTTTATTTTTTTTAATAATAAAATATATTTATAAATATAATAAAATATATTTATTAATATAATATAATAAAATATATTTATATTATATTATAATCTATTCGTGTCTTTTTTTTAGGAAAAAAATCACCGAAAGATTTATAATTTTTAATTTAAATCACCATTTTATTTTTATTTTTTTGCTGATAAAAACCAAAAAACATTTTTTATTTTCTTTGTAAAAAATATATTCCAAAATAATACCAATAGTCTTTTGTTTGTTTTTAGGTGCATTAATTGCATGTCAAGGCTTTGACTACATGATAATGCTATTATGGCACTTAAATTGTCATTGTATTATGCCACTTAAATCTTTAAATATGAAGCGCAGAATTTGATGCATTTTTTGCAACATTTTTTTTGTATTTGTTCACTAAACATACTTTTATATCTTATTATTTAAATTTTAATACAAAAGAAAGCACATGTGGTGATGATTGATCTCTAGGCTTTACCCGTTAACGAAAAAAAAAATATTAAGTCTAGAAAAAATTATATACACGTAAATTACAATTACAAGCGCTTCATAATTTACAAAAGTGAAAACCAAAACAATTGTTGATGAGTCTCGTGTTACTTGTATTTTATTCGGAGCCATAAAAAGCGTATTGATACTTATTTATCGAAAAGTTAGTCTTTTAATTAATTAAAACTAATAAATTTTTATTAACCGTTATATTATTTCCATTTTTCTATAAATACAATACTAATTATAGATGGATAATTAACAGTTTACACAGAAAATCAATACCAACAAATTCTTCAAATTATCAGTTACAGTCTTGGCGGGTAAGAATACGAACTTTATAAGAGCGGAAAATTATTTCGTAAAATTCTTTATTTATATTGAAACGCAAACCCAATACCAGTATCGGCGTATATGATTTTTTTTTAATTAAAAAATATATTTGATGCTTTCTATCGTCAAAGAGGTTAGCATGTTTGGCCTCAACCGTCGCTTTAAAACATAATATACTACAAAAGTGAGTTTTGTGTAGTAGCCGCGCAAAGAAATAATAATGTTGTATTTTTATAGGTGTATTGGAGCTTATGATATGAAATTTCTTTTTTTTTATAAAAGTCTGTTTTTAAATCTTATATGTACTTGCAAAAACGTAATGTAATATGACACCTATAAGTTTACGTTTATAACGCCATCTATACTTGTAACCAGTGCCAAATACAATTGGGGTAAGTAAAAGGTCATTAGCCCGCAGTAATGTTTTACGAGGGCCACATTCGCAATTTTCGGGTTTTTTTTTATACAAAAAGCTTTTTTTTATAGACATACATATAAAAAGATTAAATTATAAAACCTTTCATTTCGTAAATACAACGACTGCCTTTTTTATTAGTATAAAACACGCATGATTATAAAAAACGTGTATAAGTAGAAAATCGTTAAGTGATTATTTGTTCATTTTTTTAAAACAAAAAAATTATATTAAATTGTCCCAAAGTATGTTTATTATAGTTTTTATTTTTTAAATTATTATATATTTTTACTTGGTATGGTAATTATAGTGTTTTTTTTGTTTCGATTATTTATTTTACATACTGGGTTTTTCTAATTTAAGATGCGAGCAAACGACCAATTGTAAAAAAACTGATACAGATAAGTGCTATTGTTGGCTGTTAAAAAACAAAATTTTAGATGTGTACATGATTTGAAGGCATTAAAAACAAAAATAATCAATCATTAAAATTGTAGATCTACGGTATTTTAAAAAAACATGTATAGAAAGCAAAATCTCAACCCACACAAAGACATTTCAATATCAACCGTAATAATTTACATGTGCATTTAAGTTTTTAGAATGCATATTCTAAAAAACCTTTTTATTTATAATTAACTGTATTTTTGGTAAAGTATTTTGTTTTATAACTTTTTTATTTGTATTTTTTTTTGCAAAACAATGTTTTTGTATAGTTTTTTAGATTACGATTATATAAATTTTTTTTTCGATGCAATTTACAAGTAAGTCAAGTGGGAAAGAAAACGTTGTACACTAGCGTTGTTGCAACAAGAAGGGTTAAAAGTGGCGTATTATATTCTATTTCCGCATTTATTTTTTTGTATAAGTCCTTTAAAGGCCTGTACAAATTCTTTGATTAGATAAATTTATATAGCGCATAACAACATTTTTTTTGTCTGACTAAAACAAGATTATGTTTTGCAAAACAAATATATATGATAAAAATTATGCTATGCAGCTTATATGTAATTTTTTATACAAAGGTAAAAGTTTTTGTATAAAAAGTAGTTACTTGTTTGTTTTTATACTGGATTAGATAATTTGTTGTAAATAATCCAGATGTTGTAGTGACTGTCATGTAATTTAAGTATAAAATGTGTACATATTCATAAAATATACAAAGATATTTCAACGTTTACAAGCGTAAAACCTCTATTGAATGCTGTTTTTTGCACTAAATGTAGCAAAGTATTTGAAAGTACGTTCAAAATAAACGATACCTCATTTCTGCTTTTATTATCTTTATATAATACCCTTTATAATTAAAAACAAAAAAAAAAGCGGTGAAATAAGCGCAGATTGAAAATTAAGGGCCGCCGATAAATTTTTTGAAATTTGCGAAATAAAAAATACTTGGGTAAAAGTCTAGCACCCCGCCCCTCCCTCCCCCTCATCCCGCAAATCAGGGCGATAATATACTGCACTGATTTCAAGGAGGGTTCGTTTTAAAACGAAAAAAAACATACGTTAAAACTAATATTATAAACCCGATGCAACATGTAACCTTCCTTTTACAAAAAAAAAATTGTAGGTGTATATAACAAGCTATCTGCTATAATAGTTAGGGGTAAGGGTAAGGTATGGGGCAATGTAGGGATGGTTAAAAGGTTAGGGGCGGGTAAAGGGTTAGGGTGGGGGTAAGGGTATAGGCTAGAATAGATCCTTTTAATAAAAGCATCCTATAAGGCTGTAAATATAGAGTTGAGATCAACAGGTAGGGTATATGTTATGTAGGGATAAAAATTGAGTTTATCCTTATGTTGTATTAAATTAAAACACACTTCCGTAAACTCAAACCACATTTCTATCGCCTTGAATTGTGTGGGGTACTAGGCCTAAACCAAAACTATATATCAAGACAACTTATTGGTAATAAAACATGTTTTCTAGTTTAAAATAAAATTCTTTAGGAAGTATATTTTTAGGAACCACGGTAAGGTTGTTTTAATTTCGCAATTGATGTAAAACGCAAAAACGTTTTTTTGTTAAAAATTATCCCTAATTTAATGCATTTGCTAAGTTAAATATTTGTAATAATATACATTTAATACAAAAATGACCCGGGCTTAGTTTTTCT
>JAQFYM010003710.1:0-17678 GCA_034694785.1 Agrenia bidenticulata | reverse complement strand
CATAAATTGGCTTAGAAGCTTGAAATTTTTTATAAACCTGGCTCGGGCTATATGAAGTTGCACCTGTGAGTTTTAATAATCACATTTATCACATCATCACCATTCACCAGATCAGATGAGGCAGCTCTGGCTGAAGTTAAATCGAGTTGTGCCTGTACACAGTAGTATCAGCAGTAGAAGTGACGTTCAATTCAGAAACTTTATTTGCCATATTGTGTATTGTGTTAAGGCCTTGTGTCAGGGTCAAGTAAGACCGATACACAAGAATGAAGGAGTTTTCGGTGTGAATTATTTAATCGCTTCAACACTCACAACTTCCAATTTCTTCAATTAGGTCAGAAAGTCTCATGTAAAAACTTGTTATACAATTAATTGATCATGAGGGAGAAATGGTTCGAAATCAAATTCCAAAAGGAAAACAAGATTATGCAAGCCATAATAGATGGAACTTGGAGGATAAGGAGAGCTGACAGAAGGAATTAAAAAAATTGTAAATGGAGTTTTGTAAAAAGCTATATTTGCCTTGTTTCATTACTAAATGTGAAATACGTTCACGTTGCATTAGCCATAGCCGAGATTCTCAGCATTCGAGCTGAGAAAAGACGAGCGAGCCACGAGCGGAGTTTAGTTTCCTTATTAAAGTCACAAGTTGTATGCGAATTGGACATTCAAAAATAATAATAAAACTAGCAACCGTTTATTCAGTCAAGAATCAAGATTAGAAATAGTTATTTCGTCCTCTTGTTTTCCTTGTGACTGTAATTGTTTGAAATAAATTAAATAATTCTACGCAGTTATTAGTAAGGTGTTATTAGGATAGTAGTGCATAGTGCAGTGTGCTGTGTGAGTCTAGTAGTCCATGGTTGTGTTTTCCGTTTTCGACCTACAATCTAAACTACACAACATTATTTTCGTAACCTGCTCTGTGCTGTGTAATAATGTTTAGTCAAGATCATTATTTTATTTGTTAAATAATACTTCTTATTATTAGCCACAAGCCATCAATCTACAAATGACAAAATAAGGTCTCATGTTCTTGCATTTCACATTTTCTATAATTGATTTTTTTGAATATTAATAATGTTAAAAGTTGATTAATTTAATACGAAACGTCGTTTATACTTCATACTGGATGCCTGGAGGGCGAGGGAGAGTTTGCACGTAAATTAATTGAAATGGAGAGCCGGAGGGTCGAGGGGGGTTGAACTGACTGGTGATCGGTAAATATGGGTAAATATCACCTAGAAACAACTATCCCCTATTTTTTTTGGCCGTGACTAATCAATCACCGATAGAAATGATCCCAAATTAGAATAAAATTATAAAACATTTCTTAGAATGGAGGTGGAGGAGGGTAATTTACTTAATGATGGAATGCTTTGTATTTTCCGATAATTTGCATGGGGGATGATCAACATTGGGGATATTGACCTATGATCGGTCGAACTAGGCATATTACATATTGGATTTCTTCGCCGATTTGATAGTTCAGCAAAATGGAAAATACATAATTCATTACATCCTGAACTATTGACCTGCACAGGTCAACGACTTTGAGGACTTTGCACCTGGACTGCTATCTGTTAGTTTGCTTGAATTATGAATTACACTGATTACAGCTTATTTCTCTTCCATCCAATCATCACCAGTTCACCAACAGCAGAATACACTATTCTACTTTAAAGTCCACACTGCGTTTATTCCATTAGCACAAACTGTAAATTGTAACAAGTGCTAAATAAGTCAACTCTTGTTTTTCAGTGTAAACTTAAGATTAGAATTCTGTACAGGCATGGAATTCGGGAACCCTCCCATCAGGGTTTCTTAAAAACCACTTTTCGTGAGAAATACCCACCCAGGTGGTTTTATTGGTTTTAATGGGTTTTAGTGGTTTTAATGGGTTTTAATGGTTTTAATGGGTTTTATTTCTAACGAATGAGAGGGCTCGGATTAGCACACATAGAGTAACTTTTAAATGTTTTCTTGCCCCAATTTACCCAAATTTAAAAAATAATTTTGACTTAGAATTTATTACCAAGAAAAATATTTCTGCTGTATAGACGGATTAATAGTTAAAGTCTACCATGGACACAGTCGCAGCCCTTTAAACTTCTTTCCAAAGTCATTCAGTTATTAAACATAGACTTCATTTTCAGTACATTTTTGACAAGTCCAACAAGTCCTTTTGTACCGGAAAGGGGTCTCACCCCCGGGCCTTCGTTTGGTCATGAATTCCAAAACTTACCTTTGGATAAAGATTTTCATTGCAGGGTAGCTGAAGGTGAATAGGAATAAAATTCAATAAAAAGTAATTGTAATTTTAAAATAGTCTAATTTTAAATACTATCAAGTCATACTTAGAGCAGAGTTTAAATACAGAAAATAACGCTGTTTTGTAGTATGGGGGAATATGATTAATTTTTTCTATGTTAGTTGGATTGATTTGATTGGCTTATAAATAAAAACCATCAAAACCCATTAAAACCACCCAGATGCTAGGTGGTTTTAACCATTAAAAACCACTATTAAAAACCATCTAATAAAAACCACTCGAAACCCTGCCTCCCATAGGGAGGGTTCTACCGAATTCAAACCACGCCCCTTTTTGATAACCACGCCCATTTAAACTGATTTTTTAAAAACCACGCCCATTTAAACTCATTTTTTAAATAACCACGCCCCTTTTAAACTCCAAACTAAAAAAACGCATTTTTAATTTTTTTAAAACTATTTGGGCCAGGTAGGGGGTTCCCTGGCCCTTCGGGCCAGGGGGGGGTACCCGTATGAAGCGGTATAGGGAAAGCCATGTCTGATTCTGTAATTTGTCGACCCATTACATTTTCAGTCATGGCTTCACGTTGACCTAGTTTGGAAGTTTGGATCGAAGTTCAGGATCGACATTTTCCATTTCATATCGAAAGTCGGTTTCCATTTAAAATAGAAAGAAATCCACAGCACATTGCACCCCCACGGCGGGTTATAAGTAGCAACTAAAATCCTAGCATCATCGATACAGTCAGTAGAAAATACAGAATCGGTAGAAATCTGCTTATACAGGGATCAGAGCACAGAGAGTTAATAGAGGTCAACAGCCTTAAGGATAGTAGATATTTATTCCCGGTGCAGTTGAGGCTAGTTTTTCAATTTATAGTGACTTAAGAATGATCTAGAAAGAAGGGTATATCGTAAATGTATTACTACGTTAAGTAATGCGTATAATATGCAACTTTGGTTAGAGCGTTATATTATAGTATGTAGTTCAATGGTTGAGCATTGGACAATGGTTCAATGTTCAATGTTCTAACCTAAAATTTTTTATGCTTCAAGGGATGACGAAACATCGGGAATTCGGGTTAATCGAAATCCTCCGAAGAGTGTATAAAACCCTCTTTTCTCCAATCCTAATCCTGCCACATACAGCAAGCAGCAGAAACAGAAATACATACTGACTACATGCACCAGTCACCAGTGTCAAGTTCATTCTGTTCATTCGAAAGCCTTCTACTCCAAATGTGAAGTGTCAGTTTGTTCATAGTTTAACATTTAACAACTTGAGATTGTGGATTGAGTTAAAATTCTCAGTCTTGGCTGATGAATATCGAATATCTGAACAATTACACGGCCTGCTGGATCGAGTTAAGTTTGAGAGAACAAGGAAATTTATTATTGTAAACATCAACGTCGTAGTCAGTCGATGAATAATAATAAATCCAAACAATATTGGTGCCAGCAAGCAAACAAACCGTTTGCCGTGGTGTTCTTGGAAAGAGGGCCCTGCTCTATATAGCTAATAACACAAAACTCCAACAAAAGAAGTCTTTACAAGATTTGGATAACCATGCCTAGATTCAACACGAATGTGATCAAAGTTATTGGAATTAATATTAATTCAATGTGGTTAAACACTCTATTGATCTAATTATTTTCGAATTCCATCTTCATCTTCCGAGTTCTAAATATATCAGAAGTGTCAGAATTCACGAGTCAACTAGGTAGCTAGTGTGTAGTGGGATTGTGTGAATCTTAATCTAGTAGTTGCAGTGACAATGACATTGATTAATTTATAATTATTATATAATTAAACACTTGACAATTTCACATTGATTGTGTAAGTAAGCTAGAAGCTGAAGTAATTGAAGAGGACCAAGTGCCTAGTGGATAGAATGATATCAGTGATCACTGTTTCACGTTTTGAGATATAATTGAATGGACACGGAACAAATATTCAGCGTTCAGTAAGTCAGTTAATATCTTTAAGCCGTAAAGATCATATTCATATCGACATAGAATACCAAATATTCCATTGCATTCATTACGCGAATAAATGAAAGATTTCTAATTGTTAAAAAATTCTAGTTTAGTAAATGAAATAAACCTCAATCATTTTCAGTTTCAGTATCAGTGTTTGGGATACATTATAACTGTGAACTGTGAACTGACCTAGTCATAGACGCTTCAAACGTATAACATCCGTTGCGTTGCCCTGGAATTAGATTTGAAGTGCAGTTAAATATTGAAAAAAACAACATCCAAAATGGTAAGGGATTTTAAACTTTTTCGTTGGAGAAGCATTTTTTGCACAAGTTTTATGTAGTTCCTAATTGGATTATCTGCGTAAGATAAAAAATATGAAGATATTAAATGAACAGGCATTGACTATTTTATTCATCCATAGTTTATTTTGGCGTGAAACATTTAACAGACTCGCTAAACTATCATTGTTACTGCCTTCAAAATGTTGACAATTGACTTTTTATTTATTTAGATTTTTGTTGATAAATCAAGAACGCTAGAATTTCCGGACGAATCCGAAGGTTATGATACGTCAAACGAAGAGGAACCTGACGACCACGAAGAGGACATCAACCGAGACAGCTTCCTACCATCGCTGGGTCTCAACAATTACTTGAACAATTTGAATCTAAATTTTAATCTCAATTTAAATGACCGACTAAACGCTTTCGAGACATCTCTCTGGAAATTCTACGAAAACACTCAGTTCCCACAATTTCCCCCTGGTATTCGAAGGCAAAGCTCTGTGGTCATAGCGAACTTGTGGAAGCAGTTAGCGGATGAAGAGTCTGAGGCCCAACTGAAACGCCTTCATTTCCAAGACGTTCAGAAAAAAGCAGCAGCAGAGGTGAGAAGAAGACTGGAGCCCAAGATCAAGTCGAAGCCTCATCCTAAGCACTTTGTGATATCATCAACTGACCCAGGGGATCAAAACGTGGACAAAGCTGTTAATAGCAGTACAGAGGGTGAAGGGGACGGAGTACTAACTTTGGACCAAGAATTTTGGTCTCAGTTTTTCGGATTCAAGACGGAGGGGGAAGAAACTCCTGAATATCCCGGGCCTGATGGGGGGGTCATCCACACAAACTCTCAGCCCAAGCCACCACTTAATCCTTTTTATAGTCGGCTTCATCTGACCATCTATGACAAAATTAAGGTTCGTTATCATAATTTCTATGTTGTAATTTCGATTATATGCATATATGTTCTATGGTTTCGTTTTATTTGTCCTATTTTCTTCTACCATTTATACAATACTCAAAGTAATAATAACCTGGATAACAAAATAACAAAATCATATGATGTTTCTACAAGATTCTGTACAGTCTGTTCTGCATTGCAGAAGTGAATAGCGCAAAAATTCTAATTTTCTTTACTATTTTGGCTCCTTATCATACCTTACTATAGTAAACCCGATTGACATGTGATGTGATTTGAGCCACAACTACCGAACTAAGTATTTTTATTTTGGAAAAAGAATCCTCGCCCTTTTATATAGATTAGAGTCCGACTAGAGAGCCCCTCCTGCTTGTATTCAACAAAGTATTTGTGTCTTCTGTAACTGCTTTATTATCCTTACAAATGGTGCAGGAATTAAGCCATGTTTATTCTATTTCCATCCAGAAGCAGTCTGAAGGTTTCTTGTAAATAAATTGTATTCTAATTTCAAGTCCCGTATGCCATTGCCAACAAATAACAGAATCCAATCAAACTGTGAAAACCTTAAACTTGAAGGACTTTAGAATTATCGAATATCGGGTGGATTATCTGTATCAATAAAACCACTTCAAAAACTTTAAAGCAGCTACGAAAGCCAGCCCCGTTCATTTGTACCAAATTTCGTGATTCCAGACAAAACATATGATAATTTCCCTACAGTCAATTAACCCCCTTAACATCCCTTAGCACTATCTATTCCAATTTGCAATTTATGCATCTTCATAAAGAGTATTTATAAAGAATTTCCTGAACCTAAGTCAATCTTTTAAGCCACAACCCACAGTCGATCCCCACGGCTCATTCCATCTGATTTGTCTAATGTATCTGATGGCCTAAAAAACGCCTGTGAACAATTTCGTGGCGCTAGCTAAATCTTTTGATGACCCCCACTACGGGTCAGCTATCAATCTGATTTGTACCAAATTATCTGTATAGCTTATCGAATTTATTGTTCTGAAGAACATGCCTGTATACCAAAATTTGTGACTCTAGATGAATTCTCTAAGAAACCTCCAGAGGGTCGACCCACACTGATCCCATAATTATGATACATTATTTGAATTTGACGAGAAATTTTCGAAAATTCTTCTGTCATCAGTGGAATTGACTGACTTTCGTTCACTTTTAATGAATGGCTGTTTTAATGTATATCAATTGAATATGTTTACGACTTAATTCCAGTGATTCATTATCGTCCAGAATTTTTTTAAGTCTATAGAGAATTGGAAAATCGGAGTGCCGATGGAGTAAATATAACAAGCAAGCAAGATGCTTAACATCGTAATTGTATAGCTGTAGAGTGATCTCTAGTTTCTCTAATATAACTCGTCGTTGATATGCTATTTTCAGTAAATTTGCAGCTATGAATTAAATAAGTTCATGCACAATGATAAGGTAGATTGTAATGACTGAGTAAAGGTTTTAAATAGATAATGTTTCCTCAGCACAGTCCTGTGGGGTAATACCTGTTTCGGGTGTTGTACGGATTGTTTTCCAATGTTCAATGATTCAATGATTTTACGATGTTGTACAGAAAGTTAGCTAGTTAGTAACGATAGATAAAATTCTAAAATGGCAACCGTTAATACTTTATTTGGCTATTTCTTGAACCTAAATTGTGCTCTCTTGTTCGACAGGTGGGGATTATGTCCGTTCTTGTGTTACCGATTCGTTTAGTGGGCATCATCCTTAGTATGTTGATGGCCTGTACCCTCGCCACAATCGGAACGATGGGGCTGACACATGAGGATCTTAGAGAGAAACCTTTGCCTAAATGGAGAAGGTAAGTTAAACAGAAACATTTCATTGTTTGTAATGATTAGTCAATAAAACTGATTTAAATTTGAACAGCATTTTAATGATGTTATTGAATAGTAGCAGACGTTAAATTTAAGATGGAGCAGGCTCTACCACAATGTATATCTAATATTTCTGATTTTTTTGTAAATTTTCAGGGCACTTCGATGGACGACGGCATATGTGGCGATGAGGTCATTATATTTTTTTGGCGGATTTCAGTTTGTCAAACGGATAGGGAAACAAGCGAGTGCCAAAGAAGCTCCGGTTATTGTCGTTGCTCCACATTCCTCGTATCTTGACGCTTTTATTGTTATCCTACTGGGTGGACCAAGTGTTGTGGCTAAAGAAGCCGCTAGGTACACACCCTTCTTTGGAAGTAAGTAGCCTGGAGTCAAACTAAATCGTAATTAAACTAACCATTTTATTTTGTCTGGAACAGCCGTCACAGTAAATAACTTAGTAATAATAATAATATATGAAGCCTATGCGATGTGCTGGTTGTCATATAAAAATTAATTTTTTTTTCTGATTCTGATCTCTAGAGCTAATTGACTTCACACAGCCGATATATGTGAAAAGAGAAGATCCAATGAGTCGACAAACATCTGTCAAGGAAATAACTCGACGAGCTCAAAGTAATGAAGACTGGCCTCAGGTATTAATCTTTCCCGAAGGAACCTGCTCTAATCGATCAGCTCTAATTCAGTTCAAAGCCGGAGCATTTGTCCCTGGTGTTCCAGTTCAGCCTGTAGTCATTCGATACCCTAATCGACTTGACGCAGCTACTTGGACTTTCGACAGTCCCTCTGCGTGAGTCTCAGGCGTAGATGTCATTCGTGTTTATATTGTAAAATAATTTTTTGTTTTCTCTAGATATCTAACTTTGTGGCTGACACTCACGCAACTTCACAACTACATCGAAATTGAATTTCTACCCGTTTATGTACCAAGTGAAGATGAGCAGAAGAATGTAAAACTCTACGCTCAGAATGTTCAGCGTGCAATGGCGAAGTAAGTTTGGATTTTATTTAAGCTATAGCAATTATTTTGTTTTTACGAACTGAAAGTAAACTTATGAAATTTATGCTTTGGACTCTTTTTTCAGTACTTTGGGGATTCCAGCTTCAGATTTTAGCTTTGAAGATGGTATTGTATTGGCCAAAATGAATGGGACTCAGATCAGAAACAAATTGGAGACCATTTGGAGAATAAAAGGAGCTCTTAAGTAAGACAATGTAAATTGTGTAATAAAATAAAATATTCCGTATTGAACAAAGTAATAATTTGACCTTCCTAACACAGCTTACGTGAGTCTCCTACAGAAACTACTCTAGTCTATGAAGGAACAACGAGTCAGCAGTTTGAATGGAAGATTACTCTTGCTCGATTTCAAGATATCTTTCAAATACAAACTAGCAATACCAATTCCAGTCCGGAAGTTGAAGAGTTGTTTAACTTGTTCAAAGAGGTACCTCCCCCTTATCGGTTTACACCTATTTATGAACATATATGCATCATGGAGAAAGTACTATAAAATTGTTTTCTTGTCAACTTTCAGAGCGAAAGCACTTTAATCGACCTACGCGCTTATCTTCTTCTCGTATGCTTCATGTATTCAGACGTGAAACTGGATCTCCTCATTACTCTTATGTTCAAAGTAAAATAAACTACCGTAATTTTATTCAAATGAATAATAGCTATTTACAATTTTTCTGTATTCTGTTTGACAAAGATGTACGCCGGTAAGAAAAGTGTAATGAGTCGAGCCAACTTTACTGAATTCATGGTCAATGTATTCGAATCTGAGGAACAGGAAGCTATTGATCTATTCGAGGCAGGTTCTGATTCAAATCGGGATGTGATCACATTTGGTAACAAATTTCTGTATTACAGTTTTGAATGCATTGTATGAGATCAAAGCTTTAAGAAACTAAAATAAACTAATCATTTCAGATGAGTTTCGAGTTAAAGCTACGCACAGAGTGGAATACGTTAAATTATACGCAATGGAAGCAACTGGTCAGCGATCAGGAAATTTTCCACCAAGGGATGAACGTGATTTAGACTCAATGAAGTTCAAGTTGAAGACTTATTAATAGGTGTTATCTCATTTATTTGATAACGTTATTAACCATCTCGTGAGCAAGCCTTTGCACTTGTAAAATTAAAGTTTGTTTGAGCCTGTTCCGTACGGTATCAACCAATTTATTATAAAAGTCGTACTACATTATATCCAAATATCCAATTCAATTTGTCTAACGATTTTGAAAACATCAACTCCAAAAAATATCAAAATAAATTATGGATACTAAAATATTTTTAATGGGCACCCATCGATTTCAAAGCCAAGATCTATCATAGGTGGTATCGCACGATTTAAAAATGAAATTAATGACCTGTTTCCAATTTGACATACAGACTTGTAGTTTGAAGTTTGACGTCCTGGTCCTACTATATTTTGGAGGAGATTCAATTCAATATAAAAACACATTGAGAGAAAATTTTCACAACTAGTTAACTTTATTTGGTAGCTCATGCATTACATTACAACAACATATGTTCTCGTGGATAAGTTAAATTCATATTTTTATAGTCTAAATTCGATATTTTTACATAAATCATACCGGTCGGCAGGCGGCGGTCACATATTCGTAGCACAGATAGACAAATCATAACTCAGGAAAAAATCGGTTACCGGGAATAGGGATTTACATACAAATAAGCAAAAGGAAACATTTAGAGGGTAAACTTCGTTGTTTTCACAGGCGGATGAACAATTACATAATTCATTTATATGTTATGTATTTTTAGTATTTTAGTATTAACATGGACACATACATACATTTGAAATCCTTTTAAACATTAACTTAATTAACCTAAATCATAAGCAATTGAAAGGGACATCTAAGCGAGTGATGATTAACTTTTGCTCTTGACAAGATCAACAATAACACTATACGTCTACAGTTATCTACCATCAAATAGGCAGAGCTGTAATTTTAAGTTCTAATTTTTATGCGCAAGCGAATATTAATTAATTACATGACTTATTAATCTTTTATTAGCTCAGCTCATTCTCAGATTCGTTCCCATCCGTATTATTTTCGATAGGAGTCTTGGCCGTTGTAAGTGGAGAAGATGCTACTGTGAGAGAAGGGGTAGTGGAAGTTGAGGTTGAATCTACCTCTGAAGGGTCAGAGGTCACGGATTCTTCTTCAAATACAACTGGGCTAAATGTTGAATCAACTGCTTCGGTGGTTTCACGATGATCTCTATTTGCCCGCTCGACATCTTCATGCTCTATTGAAATCTCAGTTGTTTCAGCTCTAATGTCTTCGTTAAGATTATCTTTAGCCGCTTTGTTTTCACCAGATGGATTTTCTAAGTTCTCAGAATGGATAGAGTCTTCTGTAACATTGTCTAGGTGGTTGACATGAATATCGCTGTGAAGACTTATGGATTTGAAAGTAGTTGTTTCCTCGATTTCGCGAGATGCTTGGAGATTTTCAGATGAGGATGGCGTGGGTAGAACAACTGCCTCATCTGATGATCCAACTGAAGAACTTCCTACCTCGTCGCTTCCAGTAAGCTCTTTGGAATTGTGAAGTCCGACGACTGAAGTTTGTCCAGAAGCAGGATGGGTATCTCCAAAGACCATAAATTCAGCGGAACCGGGTGACGGACGGATGGGTTCATGGGATAAAATAGCGGGCATTATTGTAGTTTCTTCATATCCACTTGTAACCTGCTCCACATAAGTTTCTTGTCGTCCGGTTCTTTCTGAGGAATTGCTAATTCTTGAGGAAGGAGATTCAATTGGTTCAAATTGCTCGTTATTCTCTTCATCCGGCTTGTTATCCTCGTTGCTGGTGGGTTGGTTGGTCGGCACGACAAATTCCACTGATGATGTGGCCTCAGGAGACTCAACAGAGGATTCTTGTGATTGGATTGAAGAGTCTCTTTGTAGGTTTGACAATAACGGCTCTTCGGGTTGTGACTGAGTTTCTTCTAGCTCGGGGATCAAAACGGGTGATGCAGCAGTTGAAGAAGTAGACAATGTTGGACTCTCGGTTGTGGTTGTCGTGGACGAGATTAGAATATCCAATGCAATAGGGTTACCAATTTCAGCCTGCTCCGTCAAAGTTTTTACTTGCTCCGTTTCAACAGGAGATGCTGGCTCCTGAGAAGGTTCTACTACTGGTGTTTCAGGCTCATCGGGCTTGGGCGTAGTTTCTGGTACAACAACTTCTGGGACGATGGGAACCTCTTCCTCCTCGGCTGTTGCTGGAGCCAAAGTTGTTTCAACGACTAATGGAACGTGTTCATTAGTCAGATCATCATGTGCCGGTGTTTCGGGGAGAGGTTCATCTTCATTGGGTGCATTAGATTCATTTTCAATAGGAGCTTCGAGTATCAGAGGAACTTCGGTCGTAGTTGTGGATGTTGACGAAGCCAGTATAGCACCATGGTTGTGGATATCAATAGATGATTCAGAATCCGTCGGAGCCTCGGATACTGGTACGGGTTCTTCGATGATAGGCGCAACCGTAGTCTCAACTGCTTCTGATTTATCTTCAGCGACACTGATGTCAATTTCGTCAAGGCGAGGAGCTCCAGTTGTCGATGTTGATTCAGAAGATTGTGTAATATTTCCGATAGGGATAGCGGAAGATGAATGAATTGGAGCTTCACTGGCTTCTTCTTGGATGATCTCTGGTTCGGGCTCCGGCTCTGCTACAGATGTAGAATCCTCTGATATGATTTCCGGTTCAGAAGATGGCTCAACTGATGATACTTCAGTAGTTAGCGGGGACGAGGACGAAGGGATGATTGAATCCTTGCAGGTCTTTTTTGAGTCGGTATCCAGAAGCATCGTCTCAGGACAAGTGCAGAGAAACTCAAGTGATTCAAAGTCATATGTACAGAAATGAGAGCAGCCGTGGTTGTTGAATTTGCAGTAATTTACCACTTCTGGAAAGCAAGGATTAATTAAATTTAAAATAGTTTGAAACAAATAATTGTAAGCGACTTAAATGTTTGTAATTACTATAGGAAGACATTGGTCGAATCTCAAATTCACCGAAACTCGTCACATTTGCAAGACGGAATTGGATTGTATCGAAATCCATTGTTTCGTCCATCCAGCCAATTCGCATTTTCACAAGGATACTCCCCGGTCTGAAAGTTTCAAAATTTGAAAACTCTATGTTATTGTTTCCATTCGGTTAAGATATGCGCGTATTTTGAAATAACAGTTGAATGTGAACTCACGCAAATTCGTTGATTCGAATCTGCACTCCTTCCAGATTAGCCTTGTCCCGTAGCAGTTCCTTCATCTGATCAAAATATAGTTTTCCGTACATTATTTGTTACCCTCAATTTCATTGAGAAGAAATATTTGTTTATTTTATGGTACTATATACCTGTGGCTGAATTTTGGACGAAAGGGACGCGAACTGTTCACTTGACTTGTTATGCAAAGCAGCCTCGTAATGCATATTGGTTATGTGAAACTCGATGATTGCCGCCATCGGTACTGTAAATGGAAAATGAATACAAGATAATAATTAAAACCAAGCCAGAGATGATCCCAGCATAAAATTTTGAATACGTGCCATAATTATTATCCGGTGATATTGTAGGAGGCCTCAAAGTTGTCGTAGTGGTTGTGGACGAAGTGGTGGAAATATAAGTTTCGGGTTGAATGATTGAGCTTGGTGTACTTATACCGATTATATTGTTCTGTTCCGGATCCGAGTTCTGAGGGATTATTCCAACTTCATAGAAATAATGTAAGTACAGAATTATAAATTAAATTCAAAATTGTAAATGGCTTTAAAGAAATACCTGCCGCTAAGACAGAAACGGCGACAATGACAGCGAGAAGGAAAGCACCGAAAGTCCAGCACAAATACTTTTTCCACTGACTCTCTTTCCTCTTGTCCTTCGTTACGTACAGCTTCTCGCTTCGTCTTAAACAATTAAAGATACACGATAAGAGACATGAATTGCAATTATTATATAAACCACAACAGTTGCTGACCCGTTCATGAACGAGCTCCAAGCCAATACTTGGGGAAACAACTCTTTGCAGAGTCTCAAACAATTGTTAAACCCCAAGAATTAACAAGAGAGATAAGCTTTGACATCAATTAAAATGACAGGCTTTGGCTATACATTTTGGTCTGCGTCATTTATTATGTGCTGGAAAATGAGTCATTTATGTCTCACGATGATAAATTAAATAGCCTTTCATTTCAAAAGGAAAATTATAGTTTACGAAATGTAAGAAATTCGGGAATATTTTTTGAACGGGAAAAGATTGAAATTTGATAATATTGGGAATGATTTTAAATAATAGTTTTGGTATTGAATTTCAATCCCTTAATTGCAGTTGTTTAGATTCGAATGGACTATTGTCGTAGGTAGGATTTTTTTGGCTCAGCTATTGCTAATCAGTGTAATCAGATATCAAATATGGATATGTTTCATAAAAATTTATTTCGGGGACAAATTAATTACCTTGTCTTTGTCAAGTTAAATGTCAAAGTATTAATTTATAATTAATATGGATTTTATGAGCAACAAGTTTCAGTGACAAAAAGTGCCGGGTAAATGTGCGAGCTTGTGATCGACTTTTGGACAAAAATTCCACCCCTTTCGGGGATTTTAGGATTTTATTTTCCGTACCCTATTAGATCGTTTTTAAAGTTAGGGATGTATTAAGGGATTTTCAGAATTTCCACGAAAACATTTTTCAAATACGGGATTTTTAAGGATTTTTGGATATATTTAGGGATGGTAGATTTTCCGTACCCACTAAAGCCTTTTTCAAAAAGTGATTTTTAGGGATTTTCGAGGGAAGTTCAGAAATGTTAGGGATATTCGGATTTTCCGTACCCAAAGGCCTTTTTTAAATTAGGGATTTTTTAGGAATTTTCAGAATTTGGGATATTCAGATTTTCCTCCATCACTAAGCCAATTTTAAATCAGGGATTTTTTAGGGAGGGAAGCTTTTTTTGGGATGCTTGGAATTTCCTTCACCAATAAACCTTTATTAAATGAAAGGTTTTTTAGGGGTTTTTGAAATAGAATTTATAGAGATTTTTTTAATTAAAAGGGGTTTGAGAAATTCATTTCACTAATTAAAGTTTAAATTAATAAAAGTGACGCTGTGTCACAATAAATTCTCCCATTTCAATTAGAAAATCAAATTGAAAAGCAGACTTTCAAATTAAAGGCTTTAAAATCTGAAATTTTTCATTGAGACAAAAATGTCGTGAGATACAATTTTTGTTGGCCCCCGGTTGACTGTAGGTGAGGTAGTTCATGAACGGGTCTGAGAATGGAATGGTAATTGTGCTATTTAATCTGTATTAGTTTTGTTACCCAAGGAATTTCTTATGTGTGTTTACAGGCATGAAATATGTATCTATTGGTTCATACGGTCGAAATTCAGACTGCGGTTTTGCTGGGATGGTGTTCATAATGTTCATATTAATTAGTTCAGAGTTAACAGCTTCATTAAGGTTGGGGACTTCTCCTCCATTGGCCATATTTATCTCGGTGTGGGGCTTTTTATTTTCTGACCCCTTCATTATTTCAGTGTCAGAATTGAAGCCCTTGTTTTCAATTCCTGTGACATCCCTTCGGGGCTCGGGGGTGCTACGAGGATTAGTTTTTGCAGTTTCAGACACTCTGTTGGCATACGGGGATGGGGGCGGTGGGGGTGAGTCTTGAATTGGGATTGTTACATCACTTCCACTGGAGACACTCATCTACAAATTTAAAAAAATCCACCATTAAATTAACTTGTTACCTCCAACGGCACAAATCAATCATTCATGAAAGGTAAAATGTTTAGGAGTTCTAATACCAAATATAAACAATTAAACAACCTTGAAAACAATTTTGAAACTGAATTATCACAAGTTAAGAATAAAACCGAAGTTGAAGTGAAATATTTGAAATATTTGAAAGATTTCTTTTGTTTATTGTACCCGAGCTTTTATACTACGGGATATGCATGTTTTTTTTACAAATGAAATCTCTGGAAAGTTTTGACACAAGAAGTGAATGGTCAAATGATCTATTTCAAAGTATGCTCGTTCCATAGTATGACGTACGTATGGATTATGCATGTGTAGGCATTCGTATCTGTTTTCATGGTTGATTTCCCTATGAGAATCTATGGGAAGTTATTTTTGATAACCTGTAACGGGTTGTAGAGAATTAGAGAGTGGGAGCGACATGTTTTGTTCGAATTTAAATGGATTTAGGACAGATTCATTCCAGTTGATTCTTATATAGATTGGTGATCAAGCAAGATCTGAACTATGAAAATGGAAATTGCAGGAAGGAATAAAAGAAAAGACGTAAGTAGACTATTATTTTGTCATGCGTGCACACTGTGTTGCTAAAATGATATTTTCTCTACTCCATTTCATGGACATATGTCGCTTCCAATTCCACCTCTTGTTTTGTGTAAAATGGACATCGGATATGATCTATTTCTATTGCTCATCAACTATTTAATTTGTATCTCACTTCTGTGTATCCATCTTATTTGGCGCTTGCAACAATGTAGTACAATTCAGTACTTCTAAGCTCGTTGGAGGGCTCATGTTATGTCAAAAATAGCAAATTATTCAGAAATAATCAACGATATTCGATCAATCAATTGTGAATGCATTTTTGATTTTGAAGACTATCATTATACTTGAGACTTAAAAACGAGACTAACTGTTTTGGATACATTCCAACCCAAAAGTGAGAAAATTGTTTTGATTTTAAGCAAATTATAAATCTAAAACCACATCATGAAGTTTAGTTCATTTCCCTCTGAAACCCTTTAACGTCCCCAACCTTCTGAAGCTGCTAATAGAAGGGGCTTGTGATTGTGCTAGCCATTGTTTATTAAGCTTGTATGATCAATGCTATATACTATGTGTATGAATCATTTATTATGTGCCTCGTTTTGTATAAAAATCGTTATCTGAATTTCATTGTGTCTCTTGTCTCTAGTGAGAATGCAGGCTGAAACATCCATGGTTGCATGCTATTCAATTTCCTTATTCTACTTCCACCCTATCGACCATCGCGATAATAATATTTATAATGCACTCTTATTTGGTTAGACTGACTGAGCTAGTAATAAAAAATAGCGCTAGTTCATGGATCAGTCCAGTTAAGTTGTGAAGTGTTAGGGTCTAATGGGATTTTAGTTTTAGAATACAACAGTAGGAACGTCATGGCATAATCATTGTATACATGGGGTTACATTCAAAATCCTATCAACATTTATGATTGAAAACTTTAGTTTAGACTTTGCCAGATTCCCAAATTCCAAGTTAACTAACTTGAGACTAGAATTCCTGGGAAATGAAACATGTTGGTGAAACATGACATTTTTATGTGAAAGGGGGAATGACCAGAGATAATTCGCGTGATTTGAGATGATTTGCTAAAACATCAATTGCGTGGTCCAGGTAGTTGGAGTTGGGGGTAGTAAATGGTTTTATTTGGATAACAGGATCAACAACAGGATGATGTCCTATAAATTCTTAATCCCTTTCTGGCTTACTAACAAAGTCAATGGTCTCCGTCACCTTGTGCACTCATCCCCCATTATTTTAATGAAAGGATGTTGATGGAATTAAAATTAACGGGAGATTTGATGGGACCTCCTTCAAATTCCATTAAACTGTTGTCTTTAAATTATATAAACTAAATCGGTATACTCCCGCTAATATGTAATATGCTTCACGAATGTACGTCTACGTCTACCTATGTGTCATGTCCAACTCCACTTTTTGTTTCTTTGGTAGACAATAATGCATCGAAGTATCTTGTTACAGTTCTTTTGCATTATTTACATATTTATTTATTTGTCTAAATAAATACGACAAAACAATACAATTATTAAATTAAGTAATGTTCAATTTATGGAATCGTACAAAAACTACTTAATAGGTGGGGGGAAAACCAATCAGTGGATAAAAATAGTTAAAGTTTTTTATAAACTAAAACTAATATTTCTCATATCAATTAGTAATCCAGGACTACTAACTACTGTTAGTCCCTAAAGTCTCCGAGGTTCAAAACTACGGCACGGAATAATTTAATATCGTAGATCTTGAACAAGCCAACTTAAAAAACCTAAATACACTTGTTTAATATGCAAAGCTGAGTTTTGTCTTTGTTTGGGCGAATTTCCACTGTATAATGAAAAATATTAATAGTTAAATGAAGGAAAGGCCTGAAGGTTGAGCAGTTGCAATTGACTTGACAAAAACCTACTCCAAGCAGCTACGAATGGCCCGTTCGTTTGCGAAAAACTTTTGATAATGTCCCTCCTAAGCCTAACA
>JAQFYM010003709.1:0-17680 GCA_034694785.1 Agrenia bidenticulata | reverse complement strand
TTGTAACCCCCCCCCCTAAAATAAAATTCGGATACCACCCTGGTTTGTATCCAACAACGAACATTTATTTTTTGTTTCTTACATTTATGGTACAATTTTTTAAGTTTATTCTGTTTTTAAAAAATACAACGTTAACAAAAGACAAAAAAATTAAACTTTTCCTATAAAATCAAAATGGAAGCTGGTATTTAAATAAAAAAACGGAATTTCATATTTATTGCCTTTACAGAAATGACAAAATAAAATAGTCTAAAATATTAAACATGAACATATAAACCCTCAAGTTGCCAATGATGACTAAGTTAAAAAAAATACAAATCACAAGTTAGATATATTAAATCAAGCTAAATTTGTAATAATAAGTGGCAATAAAATAGATCATTGACAATATTTATACACTAAAACATATAGATAAAGTTTTAAACATAGACCTTATCATCTTAGATAGCTTAAATCTCAGATAAAAAAAATATAACCACTTAATTTAACAACGCAAAAATACGATTCGTAAAAAAATTTGAAAAATCTTGTAATAGTTGTTGTTTACACGTGTAATAAATACTCTTTTTAGCGTAAATTACGGTCGTGTAAGTATAAAATCAAAATGACTACGAAACAAACGTAAATTACATATATATAAATATAAAATAGTATTTAACTTTTGAAAGAAATACAAGTTAATTAAAATATAATGCAACCGTTGTATCAAAAGTAAAATTTGCTTAAGTTTTTTGTAAAAATTGGTAGTTAAAAGTAGGAATTTTTTTAAACATATATATTATGATTTTTTGACACAGTAAATGTATAATATGCAACAATTACACGTTTATATAAGTACGAACATGCATACAGACGTTACAAGAAATCATTCAAGACAATATGGCTGATCGTGTTGATTAGTGTTTTTAAATATTTTTTTGAAAAAAAACAAATACTTATTTCGCATGACTTACGTAGAAGAAATTTGCAATAGTAGCGTATACAAATATCAATTGCATTTTCTAGGTTATTTGTAAAGTATATTATGTTCTTTTCTAACAAAAAAATTGACATATAACTGCAGCCAGGTTTAACGTAAGTTTTCTATATTTAAATGTATACAATCAACAACATTAATGTCGAAAAAAGCTTAGATTAGACTGATACTGCAAACATGTATTATAATATTTTTATTTTTCAAAATCAAACTAAAATTAAAATTATTATATTTGTGAAAACTTGCGTATATTAGTTTTTTTCGTTTTATATACCTCGCAGATACGCAAAGTCGAAGGTATGTTTTTACTTACAACGAGATAATACTAGTACATCAGGATAGTTTTAACCACTTTCAACAGAGAATTAACAACCTATTCAATAAAAACTAAAATAAACTCATAATATTTCTTTAGTTACTAAAACACCCTTTTATACAAAATAAACTCAACGCATAACTTTTTCCATAAACTATACTTATTTTTTATATACAAATAACTATGTTTATTTGTATTTTTTAAAAAAATTTTATACTAGGGCTCTGAAAATAACTTTTTTTTTCTATCCTAACCGGCAACTTTTTTGTTGGTGATTAAAGACAGTAAAAAACGTATCCACCAAAAAAAACGATATGCAAAAGTTTAGCTTTGGTCAAGCTGTGTATTGCATATAGTTAATTTAGTTTCTATGGTTGTACCTTAATACAAGACCTATAGAAAAAAATCTTCCGAGATATTATTGTATAAAAAGATTACAATATTGTCGGAAACTTCAATAACAGCTTTACTTAGAATTAACGTAGCGAATACTTTTTTAGGCAGTACGTATTACCGAGACTTTATGGTAAACTGTTTCTTCTAGAAGGCTTACTAAAATCTGCTAGAAATCCGTAATAAAGACAGTTTTTATTACATTGCTTTTTCTAGCTTTTTTGTATATTTTTTTTTGTTTTTTAATGTCCTATGAATCTTTTATATTATCTAAAACTTTGGGTAACATGGAAAAATCAAAAAATATTTGTTTAATTTTTCTCCATGTAAACGTATACAAAAATACAATATTTTAAAGACTTTATATGTTAATAAATATGTGAGGCTAGTATTTACAATGTAACTACGTTTAGCATTATATGCAAAGTATTTATTTTCTTTGAATATTAGCAATTTAAAGAAAAAAGCATTAACAATAAAAAAGCATATTACCTAGAAAACTACAACTCTCCATTTGTTTTTAAACCGTACTAAATCCTACGACAAATCCTTATATTTGCATCTTTAAAATATTTGCAAACAAAAAATATCAAACCACATTTAACTGCACGCGTAGTTTTCTTAAACAATAAACACAGCATTTTTGCAAGTCTTGTTGGTAAATGTGTAGAATGGAGTTGTTCTGGTAATCGCAAACAGCATATCAACTCTTAAAATGTTATTTTAGTGTTGCAATGGATTAGTGTTTTATTTGTCAGTATAAAACTACGTAAATGATAAAATGGTATTTAGATAATAAAGAGTTTGCAGAAATTCTACGTAAGACTTAAATACAAATAAACCATACCTAAAAGAAAAATGTACCATTTTTTTATCTAAACTCTTTTTTTAGCAGCGGTAATTTTATATGTTTGTTTAGGAATATATATACGTTTATTATAGGGCAATATAACTAGTATCGAATATTATTAGAGGAATACTTTAGATATTTAAAAAATATTGGCATCTTGAAAATAAAAAAAATTTTAAAGTTTTTTACATTCAAATTAGGTGTGCAAAAAATAAAACATAGTAATAACTTGCTTAAACAAGTTTTTTATGTTTGCAAATACTTTTTTAAAATAATCTGTCCTAGTAAGTAATAGTATACATAAAAGAAATAATATACAAATCGAATCTTTTTAAAGTATTAAACGCACATATACAATATATGTTTCATTTTTTTATGATAAATACGAAAAATGCAACATTAACATGCAAAAAAGTAATATTTTAACCAATATTTTTACCATTTGATAAAAATAAGGGATTAAGGGTCAAATCCCCCCTAAAATGGAATCAAGGGTCAAAGTCCCCCGTAAGAAATGAACAAGGGTCAGATCCCAGTTGAGACAAGGATCAAGGATACATCCCCTATCCCCCTCGACGTAAAAAATAAGTTTACAGCAGCAAAGCAAAAAAATAACGTCCGATACCACTTATATAAAATATAATAAAAAACTAGGACATTCACAAAAAACTAAAAGTGTACCCTTACTAAAAAAATGCTTAAAAACTTGCAGTATTTATGCTTATAGCCGTTTCATAGGTTCTATTCATACTTTTACTTTTACTATAGTCACCAATATTTTATTCTAACCATTACCCTAACCCTAACCTAACCTAACCTTAACCCTAACCCAAAACTTGTTTGTTAACAGTAAAAATGTTCATTTTTCAACACCATGGTATTTTCAAAGGAGTAAATTGAAATATTTTGTTTTTTAATTTTACTTGGTTGTTTTGATAACTTTGAACAATAAAGTTTTTCGCCAAGCGTCAAATCTTCCCTGGTAAAGGTATCAAGGGTCAGATACCCAATGCAAAAGTCTCAAAGGTTATATCCCCTCTGTCCAGGGGGGGGGGGGGTTGATTCTTGATTAAAAATAAGACTTAAATTATTATACACAAATTTAGCAGCATACTATTCATTTGTTTTGCTACGTTCGATAGAAACGATTCGTGTTTTTTTTTCGGATACAACCGCCCATTCATTTTGAAAAAAAAGCTTACTAAAAAAAAAGCTCTAAAATCATTTTTCTTCGCTAAAAAAATTTTTAATGCAGTGTAAAAGACGATAACTTAAAATGATTATAGTTATATTATTTTACGCCAAAAAAAAATAAAAAAATTTTATGCGTATACTGTCAATAATATGTTAACAAAACCATCAATTTTTCGCACTAACTTATCTAGTAAATACCTTTTCTTTTTCTATTTTGTAATATAAATATTTATACACAGCATCTTTTCTTTTTAAACCCCTTTCTTTTAAATTAAACAATGTTGGTTTCACCGTTGTTGACGTTTTTGCATGCTTTGCAAAAAAAGAAAAGTCGAACTGCGATCAGAAAGCACGATCAAGAGATCTAGCGATTCATGTCATGCACATTTATCCAATTGCGTTTTTAAGCCACAAAACTGTAAAGCTATATTTTTCGTAATAATAGGTTAATTGTGAACCACCTGTATAATATCGATGATTACAAAGACAACATTTGTGCCGATATGTTAGAAAAAACTATAAGTAAGTACACTAAGTAAACAAAATAAGTACTTTTAACATAAATTTTTACCTCATAGACAAACTGCATGTGAAAACAGCCAGTGGCGTAACCGGGGGCAAAGGGGCAAATGCTTTCCCCCTAGATTAACTTACGCCTGATTTAAAGGGGGCTGGTCCTTTTTTGGGGGCGTAAAAAACCCTTGAAAAACATACTTTTAAAATTTTTTATTTTTAAAATTTTCTTAGATCTTTTTCATAAAATTAAAAATTTTTTTTTTTGTTGTTTTAGCTCATTTATTTTTTTTGCCCTAACAAAAAACGATCCTGGTTACGCCTGATAACAGCACTCTTACCAAGGGCGTTGCGAGGGAGGAACAGGGGAAACAAACCCCCCTCCCCCCGTTTAATTTTTTTCACACTGAATTTAAAAGAAGGGGGGGTCTAAATTTAGGGGAAAAAAAATTGAGCACAGCCACCCCCC
Source organism: Agrenia bidenticulata (assembly GCA_034694785.1). Classification (NCBI taxonomy): domain Eukaryota; kingdom Metazoa; phylum Arthropoda; class Collembola; order Entomobryomorpha; family Isotomidae; genus Agrenia; species Agrenia bidenticulata. Next base: position 12,969 of record JAQFYM010003709.1, on the reverse strand, counting down.
CTTGATAATTTAACTTTTTTAAAACATATAGATTTTTTTTTTTTGATCACATAATAACGGAATTTATTTTGCAGCCCCTATTTTAATTATAAGCCCATACTAAATAAATCATGCCTACGCCTCTGACTCTTACAACTAAAAGAATTACTTATATTTTTTTAAACTTGTCTTTTGCTTTTGTGTTGTTAGTATTTTGTGTTTTTTTTTCATTCTAAAATGATTTTTGAATTCGAGTACATTACTTTTATATTTAAAAAAAGGTTTTAAGTTAAACGAGTACATTTTACTAAATAGAAATCCACTAAAGAATTTCATATATGGTGCAAAAAGTTTTGTTACTTGTATAATTCAAGTGTCTGGTAAAGTTTCGTTTTTGTACTTATATACAAAAAATAATAATAAATACAAGAAATCTCATTTAGATTATTATAATACTATACATTAAACATTTTTTTTTCTTTTTATAAGTTGTTTATTTTTCGATGCACAGACTATAGCATTGCGTTTAAAGCTTTGTTGTAATGCAAAATCTGCATAAAAATGTTGCTAGTTAGACGGATGAAATTCTTAATGTAGATGTAAGGGTTCGAAAAAAAAAAACTTACCGTAAACAATACTGGACACTGTAATAAGAGTGTTGTATTTATTTCCCACATAGAAGAGTAAGGCATCTGTCGCTTAACTATATCAAAAAAATGTTTTTTTTAGCCGAAAATAACATTAAAAAAAATTAAAAGCGTAATTAAAATTTTTGCGAAGTTAACAAGCAGGCCTTATATTTCTAGTTTATTGAGTATAGCAAAAATAGATAATAATATATGTTGATACACATTATGTATTTGAAGCAGTAGCACTAAAATATAAAAAATATACAAAAAGTCGCACAGTTAAACCATCCTTGCAGCTGCAAAAAAAAATTTATTTGTCTACGGAATTTAGAGAAAAATATAAATACTGACTTGAATTCGTATTTATAAAAAAAAAAATTACCGTAAAATATATGCAATACGGGTAAGGAAAACAAAAAAAAACAATCAAGAAGCTTCTGAAACATTTTATGCTTTTAAAATAGTAATAATACGTGTGACTCTTACAACGATATAAAATCTAATAAATATAATGTTGGTAAAAAAGAACGGATCGTAAAAACTATGTATATTACAACGTTAATTTACAGAGTAATGCTTTTGAAAAAAAAAGAAAACAACTGATTATTATCGGTTGAGCTTTAGCATTCGTCACCTTTTGTGTCTACATATTAATCAGATTAATCTTTTTAGACGTATCCTTTGAACTCTACATGAACAATGCGGCCACACTAGACTAAAAAAGTTCTAACGAATTACGCAGCTTTATGTACAGCAGATGCAATCACTGACAATTTACTGACTGTTCTGTATGTGGTTTATATATAATGTTCGCAATGAAACTTACTTATGTATATATTTAACAATTTTTGTTTTTTATACATAATAAAATTAACTTTTAAAATACTTTTCATAACATTTAAGTAGATATAAAACCTGATAAGATACATAAATAATAATTAGATTTACTTTGTCGTTTTCCGTTACATATTTTATACTTATCATGCAAAAAAACAACTTTTATAGTTTAGTATATAAATGCAAAACATAGAATCCTCGTTGGTTTAAAAAATGATCTATCTTTACAGGATATATTAGAAACACAATAAAAATATTATATAAACTTTTGAATTTATATATGAACCATTAAAGATGAAAATTTCAGCCGTAAAAACAAGAAATCTATACATTGTCACATAAATAAATGCTCTTATCTGCTTAATATAAAAAAATATAGAATTTAACATTTTTGGTAAAATTATGTTTGCAAAATATAAGATATTTTTACTTTAAAACTTAAGCAAGCCGAACCTTCTTTTTTACGTTTGAAATATGCATAAATATTATTTGCCTAATTATAAATTTTACCTTATATTTTTTTTGTTTTTTTAATTAAAAAAAAAATCAGAAATGGAACTTTCATCTACGTCTTTGTATTGTTCATGCATTTCTGTATAACTAGAGGTCTACCTGCTTTTAGTGGTTTGCATGCGTAAATCATCTTTAATGCACAAAAACAACAAAAAACAACAATTTTTACTTTGCATACTGAAAATTTAGTTATTGTATATTTTTTGATCAACACGAAGCTTTTACTAAGTTTTTATATGTGTTGTTTGGTTATTTAGATATTCTTTTGGCAAAATAATATACTTGACTTTTAGTTTTTTAATGAAATACAATAAAAAAAAATTATATAAATATATTTTTTGTAACTTTAATCCCTTCTCTAATAACAGCTATATAACATATACGTGTCGTTTTAGTTTACCATGCTAGATGAATAAAAAATGAACTGTGCTGTTAATGCCAAAATCTATATGCTCTAAACACAACATTTTACAACATCTCGTAGTAAACTGATGTTCCTATACAAATATACTATCACACACGAAAACGACGTTAACACACTTACTACATACACAAAAAATGTAAAAGAGTGGTTTGAATTATATGCACACTGTAAAACAAAAAAATGATGTTTTTTTTTATTTAAAGTGTAATTTTATTGTTGTTAAACATTAAAATATTTATAAAAAAAGTAAATACATTTTATAATGAAGCAATAAATACATGAAAATTTGTTTCATTTATTATAAATTATACAAAAAAAATCTAGTCAATATCTATATTGCTTTTAAATGATAAGCTGAAAAAAGGCAGAAAAATTATCGCATAAATCCTTTGTTTACTATATTGAATCTTTTTAATATAATTTGACGTTTTTAAAACTAATCGGTCATAATAAAAATATATAAAATATGTCTAAATTGTCAAAAAAGATTAATATGTCTTTTTTTGTAAGTTTATCTGATATTGCATATCATAAAGATTCTAAAATCATAATTTTTAGAAAAGAAACATATTATATTTTTATGGTGACAATAATATTTATGTAGGCGTAAAAATAAATTTTGGACGGGAGCCTACTAAAGCTGTTTTTGTGCAGACACACAAACTTTTTTCCTCGATATGTTATATTTACTATTTTATAAATGTATTGCATAAATTTTTTTTAAAAATTCATATGATTTGTACTTTTCATGCTTCGTTTATGATTGGTGTAGCTAAAATAAAAAGTTAAATCTATTTATAAATTGACAAAGTACTTTTGTTTAAATTGTAAAACACAAGACGAGTAAAAATCATAATATGGATAATTTAATTCTTAAAAAAGAAAAGTTCCGTACAAATACATTTTAGCTAAAATCACAACAAGGGTATACAACCAGCGGGGAGGGAGCGGGGCGGAGGGGGGCTGACCTTTACGTCCGTTCTTTTGTGTTTTTAAAACTTGATTAAAGGGGGGCTGCCCCCCTCTGACCTTTTATGCCTTTGGTAGTATAGGAGATTTTTGTGGGTAAAACTTTTTTGTATTAAACTGTCCACATATATGATTTGTATAATGCGCTATCAGTATTTGGGGTTCTTTTTGTAATTTTTTCTAAGGCAAAATGCAAATATACTTTTGCAAAAATAGAAAACGTTGCATTTTCAAATTGAACCGTGTCAAAAAGTTACAACTTTTAGTGCAATACATTTTTATGGCTATTTTTGTATTTATTGCCCCATTGTTTGTACAAAAAATTTATATTTTTATTTTGTCCCACATGTAGTTATGACGTAAATATGCGTCATAAAAAAACCCACGAAAAATGGAATGATAAAAGATTAGAGTTGTTAACCTCCGAAATCGATATAAGTATGACATTTCTCCTTAAGAAACGTAAAAATGAAACTGTTATGAACACAAGTATTGTTTTGATATGCAACGAAAATATTGACGAAAATAGCCATATACAACCAGATATTCAATAAAAAAAAAGATAGTTTCATTTTAAGAGAAGTATATCGCGTTTTATTTATAGTGATGATTTCGATTCTAGTAAAAAAATCATTTGAGAAAGTTCAAGAATCCTTCTATAATTTTTTTACAAATGAAATAATTCATTATACGATCAATCAAATGAACGCAAGGAACAAAGGTAAAAAAAATAACAACACATAATCTGCCCCTAGAATTATGTAAGAAAATGGAATTATTTACGTTTCTTGGTGTTTGTCATTTTGTCTTTAAGATTGCCTAAGCAGTATAAACTTATTTGGAATAAAAAAAGTATTTGTTTTAATAGCGTGATCGCAAAAATGATTTCTTATTGAAGATATACATTTTTATATTTTAATTTTACATGTTTTTTGGTATTGATAAGCAGGAAGGATATATAGTTATAAAACCAAAAATTGTGACAAGATTATTTAAAATTTATAAGGGCTCGTTTTATCCTGGCGAGAATTCGTCATTAGATAAAATAACTGCCATTCAAAGGACAAACTTGGAATGGGTTTTTTGCTCCATTAAACCCTTTAAGATTAGATGGTAGTCTTTTTATTGTGTGATTCTCAAACAGCCTATTTATTAGATACTAATTTTGTGGGTCAAAAATCAACAATTTTAGAATTTAAACATCAATGACCAATAGTTATAGGGGTTAACCATATTTAACATTTGGAATATTATTATAATTCTTGTGCAGTTCCTAAATTTTTACTGGAAAAGCAAATCCACACGAATGAACCCATAAGAAAAAATCATGGTGTTTCAAATAAAATATTTCCACAATTTGCCCTAAAAATTCAATTTTAATTATGAAGTTCAAAATAAAAATTTAGTATTTAAAAATTACATAGATAACAAGCATTTATCTTTTTTTTCTACGGTTTTTGTCAGTTCAAAGCATCTAAAAAGAGGTAAAGATATGCAAAAGAAAAAAAAAAAAACAGAAAAAAAAAATCTGAAAAAGTTCTAATGTACGTTCCAAAAGCTGTTCACAAAAAAATACAATGCAAATATAAATGGAAGCGTTATGTGTAACCAATCTCTTTCGTATTTGAATTTAACGCGTTGGTCAAAGAAGTGGGATCGAAAATTTTCTTTATTTTTGATTGAAATAATTATACATAATTCATATATTTTATGAAGTCGAACTCTACAAAACCTAATTTAAATTATTTTATTTCTGAGTTGACAACAATTTTTTTTTAATTTTACTTTAGTAGCAACCAAAAATCACTATTGTGAAATTTATGAAAAACGTGAAAGATGTAAAGAATGTTATAGTAAACTCATAAGAAGTGAAAGACAGCATAAGGGTATCTCATGTTCAAAATATTTTTATTCTGACGAGTGTTTTAAAAAAAATCATGAAAGAGAAAATAAAAATACTAACTTTAAAAATATAATCTTACATATTTCTCTGTGTTTTTGTTCATTTAATAAATTTCTATTTTTTATCATTACTTTTTGTCTTTACGCATATATACGTCGTAACTATAATAAGGTTTTTTTCCATGACGCATATTTGCGTCATAACTACAATAAGGGTAAAAAAATATAGACGCATATACGCGTCATTATTATACCAGGAGTTGCAACTAAACTTAATCCTTTATATGAACAGCTATAAAAGCAAAAACCGTTTTTTATCTACTATTATAATGTAAATTTAAAGTAAATCTTTTTAGTATATTAGCTTTTTTTAATTTTTTTTATAACAACGGTGTTTTACGATATTTTAAAACTTAATAGAAATATTCAAAAGATATATATATGTTTAAAATACATTTATATACAATTTAATCTATTCATTTTTTACCACAGTGTTACAATAAGTGCTGATATGCTATGGGGAACAGGGGAACTGTTGCCTTTATGATTTCGACCCGTATATGTTGAAAGGGCTTCCCTTGTTAACTTTTCTTAAATATGTTTAATTAGAGGCCTTTGATATATGTCCTTTCTACAAGAAAAATATTTTGGACTATGTTTTAACATTTTTTTGTTTACGCCAACTTTCATATACGTTCTTTAGTTGAAATTTTTTTACAAGTACTTTAAAAAATATTTTTTAATTGGTTATGTGCTACTTTGAATAAAGAAAATGCCTTTAGGTGCATAGAAACACCTGAAAACAAAAAAACGCAAAAGTCACTATAACATCCGTTTTATAGACGTTTTAATATAAACAATGTTGTCGGTCCCGACAAACACTGGCAAGATTTTGGCTGTTACTGTCCGTCATGCGATTAATGTATGCATTGACCATGTTGGTATATAAATAATAAAACCAACTATGGCAAAAACACAGTTACAGGGATATTTGCGACAAAAAATTATTATAACTTGTAACATGGAACAATAACATAAAAAAACAATAATAACATAGATTAGCAGGTCTTCTGACACAATTAATCTAAGTGGTACGCATCGCGCAAGGCAAACACAAATGTGACAACCAAATAATGGAAAAATAAACTAAAAAGAAACAATTATAATAAACTTATTAAAACTACTTTTTTAGTATCAAAAGTTTAATTTTGCATATTTAAATATGTAACATGTCCTAATTTAATTTTATTTGTATATGTATTTTCTTGTTTTCACTAAAATAACTTTTCTAAAACGATAATTGGCGTATAAAAGTAAAATTTTTAAATGAATAATTTGTTTAGAAAAATATACAAAGTTTGTTTTATTCTTGTGCATGTTACATGTTATGTAGTTTTTTAGTGTATCATGACTTTTGTAATAGCATACTTAATCGGTACTCATCAAATGTAACGCCTGGTTACATCCTTTTCAGTTATTTTTACATTAAAGTTTTAGTTCTATTTAGAAAAGCGGTTATTAAGTTTTGCAGCAATAAAAAATGATTTTTTTAAAAAACTTATCAGTAAAATTTGTAAGCTAGTTTTTAATTTCGTTTTTGCGTTTTTTTTCCATATGAATTAATTTTCTGAAATACTTGAAAAAATACACCTAAATTTCTACAGAATTTACTTGTCATAAAGTTACCTACAATTTCTTTTGCCGCATGTAAATCATATTTTTTGTTTGTCTAAGGGCATTATGTGACCGCCGATTAAAGATAATCCTTCCATACAATACATACATAAATTTTTACTACACGTTTTTTGATAGATTTTTTTCCATTATCTTTTACTTAAGCGCGCAGGTCCAGATATCACAGCTAGTCAAAATTTTTATACAAAAAGTTTGCTTAAAAACGCTGGAATAGCCTTTTAATAAAGTTTAAACCTTTATGGCGCTGCTTGCATAGTTACGTGTAGAAACCAATAATTGCAATGCAAAAGCTTTGAACTGATTTTTAAAATCAACTAGCCGAAATTTTAAACAAACAAAGGCCATAGTTCTTGTAGAATTCTGTGCGATACTACAGTGGAATTACGTAAAAAATGTTTTCCGTGCAGCATATATGCACGTTGAAGACACGGTTATGCTAAATGTTATTTGTGCAAAGGCTTTTATATAAAGTCACTATCCCGAAACGCAAATGGCCTGTACACTTTTTATTTGCCATTTCTTGTTACTTCTTAAATTTTTCTAAGATGGCATTTGGTACCAGAGTCATTTTCATTTACGTATACTACAAAAATTAAATTTTTTTTATATGAAAAATATGTCTAATAGGGCTTTTAAGTGCTATAAAAGCTTTGAAAAATTAAAAATAACGCCTAAGAAACAAGTTGGTTATATTTATATTTGTTATTTGACTAGCACTATGTTGTTTAAGACGCTTTGTATTTTATACTTGCATTTACAATTAGTAAATTGCGCTTGTACGCGTACCTTTTGTTGTGCTTAAATCTATACTGTCTATTGTTTACTTTTGCAACCTAGTCGTAAGCCCCTAAAAAAATGCGCACTAGCTTTGTCTACCAATTTTAAGCATGTGTTCGACAGTAAAAAAACTATAAGATCTACATGTAAAAATAGGGTTAAACATATATGCGTTTTCTTGTAAAGGTTTTATCAATTTTAATGTCACTTTGAGCAACAAGTTGTCAAAATGTATTGTGATACGGATATATCGACGATCACTTTTTAAATACGATTACCGAAAGTTTTATGTATACGTAGAGGCTGACAAACGGCCGTTTTTGTAGATATGTATATGCAGAATTTTTTTATGTTAAACCCAAACAACATTTAAAATAAACGATCGTTGTATATGTATAGTTTCAATAACAAAGCTACTTCATATACTGTGAATGTTTAGTTAAGTTATCCGCAACAAGTTTTTTACTATTTATTTTACTAATTTCACACATCTTCATTCTACCCGCCAACTATACGATTTTTTTGTATAATGCCGTTCTATGTGCGTGCTTTCATAAACTTACTAGCTATGGGTTTTTATTTTTTTTCGGCGTTTGATATTGTTTTTGATGCTAAAAAGGAACGAACAAATTTACTTTTTAATAATATTTAATTCCTTACGAACCGAACCACCAATATATAATTAATGTCTAATTACCATTTTTTAGCATGTTTCTGCTAAAAAACATATAATATCTTTAACAGATAGTGCATAAAAAATTTATGTCGCCTACGTTTAAAGTTGGCATTTAAAGGGACAAAAAGTCATTTTTTTTACAAATATTAGCTGTAGTTTATATCAGGTGTAACAGCGCTGCAAATTTAACAAAAATGTTTGCGTACATTTTGTTTTGTATTTTATTGCATTCATAATACAAGAAAAAAGTCTAAAAACAAGTTTAATATTTACTTTCAAGACATTTTTTGTTTAAAGCGCATTATGAAAAATTATCCTTTTGCAGTTGTGCGTGTATTAAGTCGCAAAAAAACTTTTGAGCCTTTGCGCCATAGTTTTTTTTCAATATGGCATGTCTTTTTAAAAAAACGGCATAAAAAACATTTAAATACTTAAATGAGTGTTTGCATTACACCTGTATTGTATAAAAAATATACATAGGGTGATAAATACGAAAACAAAACGCATTTGTTGAGACACTATTACAATACAAAATTATAATAGGATTTACATAGAGCTGCGCAAAAAATAAGAATGTAATGTTTTTTAATAGACAATGTTTTTATATAAACAAATAAAATTTGCTGTAGTGCTGACTACTTAGCAAAAAAAAAATAGTACGAGCATTCCCTTAGTTTTTTTTTTCGGATATCACGCGTGTATAAAATGCACTTTTTTTATCAGTTAACTTTATATTAAAAATTATGATTTTTAAATTTTCTCGAAAATTAAAAATCATGAAAAAGTTAGATTTTACATAGAAATATATTGGTGTATATACCAAAAAAAAATAATTTTTCTATTTTTCTAATTTACATTTTATTTTATATTTTTGTTAAAGCCGTTTGCGTACAAATTTAGTTTTTTTTATATACGAGTTTATTACGTGTATACTTAAAAGACTTGTTTTCCTTAGATTCCGTAAGATTTTTACAATTTTTTACTATTTATTAGTTAAAATTTTTACAATGCAATGTGTTTCTCAGATTGGGTGCGTTTAGTAAAAATATAATCCTTTTTGATTCATATGCATGTTGTATTTCTAAGCAATAGATTGCAAATTATTTTTTAAACTTAAATTGTAATGTGTTATTTATTTGATTTAGTTTAAAAAATTACTAAGGCAAACCAAAAGTGCATATATTCATATAAAAAAAGTTGCCACGATGTTACTTGTTATAAATTAACTAACTTGATATTTTAAAACAATATTAAAATATATGACAAAGAAAAAAGGGCTTACGACGGGTGTCATCTTTTTAGATCAAAATTTGGTATTGGCAAATCTATTATTGTCTTGTATGAAATGGTAGTGAAAACTTTTTTATAAAAATTGTGCAAAAAAGCTTCTCATAGTAGATTCTCTGATCTTAAAATATAAAGTTTTTTTTTTTTTGTGTTTGTTCTCGCAAGGTAGAATGTGTCAATACATATCCAATAGATCTAGAAGGATAAAACTTGTTTGTTAATTTTCAGTGGCTTTAATTTATATAATTCGAACTGCTTATATATAAACATACAGTTGAAATCTATGTCTGTTCTCTACAAGCAAATATACTAAAGAATTTTTCGTTGCTGCTTTTTTTAGCATTATATGCCAATATTGCAGTTTTCATTTTTAACTTGGAGGCAGTATTTTAATTTTTAATGATTTTTTAAAAAATAAAAAAACAACAAACTAATATGAAGTTTAAAACATATTGAACAATAAATTTACTGCTAGTCAAATTGTAAATATCAAAGTTATACGAATTAGTCTATCAAAACATTTTTATCAGTAAAAAGTAGTATTTTTTAAACACATAGAGTATTTCGAAAATAAAGAGTAAGTACCTTGAATGCCCAATATAGCGAAGTTTAGTTAAGTAATCAAATATATACAAAAAAATACACGTCTCATATTTGGCTAATTTTACATAACATGTTTTGTTTTTTGCGAGTCACAATCTATAACAATTGTGGAAAGTGATCAATTGATGTAATTTGAGGCGCAAAAAGCGGCAAAAAATATTTTATTTGTTTTACATATTGCATGTTTGGATTTTATTATGATTTAGAATACTATAGTGGTTTGTTAAATTTTTATTTAGTAGTAATCATCCACGTTTCATTTTTTCATGTCATAAAATTTTACTTCAATGTAAATACAAACATATATCTTTTGTGTCCTTGTAACGTTGTATAAATTCTTTTTCTTTTTTATTTGCAATGGATGTTCGTCTTTAAGTCCGAAAATACATATTGATAAACATTAAAACAATAAAAAAAAACTCGTTATAGAATATAGCCATTTTTAATGTATTAATTGTACGTTTTAATTTTTGATTCATGACATTTTTTGTGTTTTACATTTTGCAACAGAGGTCACAAATCGTATTGGGCGAAATCTCAACATAACAGCGATACACTTAAGGCATAAAAAAGTTGTATCTTTTTTTTTATGTAGAGTTGTATCTTCCTGATATAAAAAAACGACAAAACAAAAACAATGTTAAAAAACAATGTATGCTGTTTTAAGTTTTTATTGCAAGCAAATTACACAATAAGAAATTTTGTGCAGTTTCAGGGTATAAATCTAATACTAGATTCTTACCTGAAACACTTTAGAATAGGGATTTCAATTTAACATCTTATTAACAATGGTGTGATAGCAGATAACATGGTTATAAAGCACAAACAAAATGCATTGAAAACGTTATATTTAAAATGTTATCCACTCTTACAAATGACACTTATTACGCAGCCGGCGTATATAACCTGTATAGTATTTGTGTGTTTTTTTGGCGTATGTTTTCATATTCTTGATAAAAAAAAGAATTTATCTATCAAAGCATAACACTCCAGGCAAAATTTCGTCTCATCAGATAATTGCAGCGTAGAGAAATTTTAAAGTGATTTCAGAAAAAGATTTATATTACTATGTAAAAATATTTGTATGTGGTTTTATTATTTAACGGTATTTACAAGTCCTGCAGTGAGGTACCCAGGGGGTAGAACGGTAGAAAATTTCCTTTTGAATTTTTTTCAATAATTTTCACATGAGGGAGGTCTTTTTTGTACAGATATAATAAAAGATATACACATTTTAGAAGTCAATTTGTAATTGTTTTTTCTAAAAAAAAAATATAAGCTTAAAAGTCACCATATAAAAAAAAACTAGCCGTTTCTTCTGTGCAAACATTGCCTGCAATCTAGTCAAGCTCTATAAAATTACGAGATTACGTAATGATACGTCTATGATCATTTTTTTGCGCAAGAGGTGTAACACCATTTTCTTAAAATTCTTATCGCTAACGAACAACGGTTTTTAACTGTGTTGCATAATCAGTACTACAAGTAATAACACAAAAACCAAAACAAATACATAAGAATCCTTATGCAAATGTACATTATTTATACTATTTTTTTCTTTTTACTTTTTTAAATATAGAACCTAACAGAAAATGTATTATTAGACATCTCATGTCGACCGGGTAATTTAGACTGTATAAAACAGTTAGGTTATATTCATTTTTGTAATAGTTGACTTGTGTTAAACCTAACTACTATGCCAAATACCCCAAAATCAAAAAAAAAAAACACACTGTAAAAAATGTGCAGCAAACCTGTGGCACTAAAGGCACTATTTTTTATATATTTGCATACATCCAGTAACAAAATTGTATTATTATAAATGGCAGAAACAATCAATATATTTCAGATATACTTTCAATACGGCTACGCCAAACCGGAATACCGGGTCCGGGTGCACTTTTATCGGTCAGGTCTGGCTCATTGTATCCATTCCGGGTCCGGCCGGACCCGGAAAAGCCGGAAAAATCCGGAAATTCCGGTTTCCGGGTTTTTTTTTGTAAAAAAAACTTGCTTACTAAATTGCATTAATATAGAAATAAATAAAATCATATAAAACTAAAAAAAAGTATTTTTGAATTTCAATATCGTTTGGAAGTAGTTTTTCAACTTTTTTTTAGATTTTTATACAACTACAAATTATTGACACGGTATATTTCTACGGCTATGATTCTCGTATCGTATTCTGAATAATAAGTTTTATTTTAGTCGGTATAATTTTTTTACGGTTTTTTTTTATAAATCAACAACGAAAAACACCACTGTTTTTTTTTGTTTTTTAATAAAAATAATGCAAAAAATCGAAAAAGACGCCAAATAAGCAAAAAAAGAGAGAATCGTAGTTAAAGTACAAGTAAAAATTTTTTTAAAAATTAAAAGCGTACGTTTACCTCAAATGTGTTAGTATTACTTACAGAAAAAACATAAAAAGTCACAAACTACTATTACTTTAGATTTTCCTAGCAATTTATAGCACTTTTTATAAAATATTTCTATTGATATTAATCGATTTAATTGGAGAGTAGAAGTAATTCTTGTGTTCTTTTTAGATTATGTGCGTAAATAAACAAGCTTTCTACGAAAATACATTTTTCATATTTTTAAACTGTTTTTTATTGCTTTGGCTGGTTTACGAGTATATTATAGTTACACTTGATTTTTTTTTTCACTTTACAAAA
>JAQFYM010003708.1:0-17684 GCA_034694785.1 Agrenia bidenticulata | reverse complement strand
ATATTTTGCGAACAATTGTGATTGCGATGATAAAGCACTGCGATGATTTGTGATCGCGATGAATAATTACGGCGATGTTTTGAGCGCGATGAATATATGCTGCGATGATTTGATTGCGATGACTTGTAGGGGATCCGTCCCATAAATGTAAATTATGACAGCATGACGAATGAGGATGGTCATCCTAATAAGCTAGGGAAGCAGAGGCAGATGATTTGCAATTTACCTGCCAATTGGGTAGAACTGTGTAGTAGTAGTAGAGTCGTGGTTGTGTATGATGACTTGATGACTGATGACAGGGTAATATATTTCAAAAAATAATAAAGCATCTGCTGATTCATCCCATTATAAAGCTAGAACGTGTAACGATTTTTGAGAGTTATGACTGTTGAAAAGGATCGTTAGCCTGTCAGTACTAATCAGCCTTGTTTTTTAAAAGACTTATGTCATTGATAATGATATAGGAATCGAATTAAAATTAATATTAGTAGCAAGTAGTGAGAGGCTGAAAGGGCTGATTTGAGGATGGAGATCAATTACAAATTTAAATATTCACTATTCATGGACATGTGAATCGAGGGGTATTTTGCATTTGGGCACTAGGCACTAGGGTGATGTGGGCTTATTGAATTGTATTGTTGTCAATTGCATACGGCTGAAAGCTACAGGCAGGAGCATGGATTCTATAGATGATAGACTCCGTCTGCTTTTAGAATAAGTATATTCGAAGAGGATTCTGAAGGACATATGCAAGATGATCCATAGGTAGGCTAGGATTTCAGAAATTTTAAGTCAGAACGATAAATGTCATAATTGGACGGAATGGATATAATGAGCTGATTTGCATAATTCATTCGATGCTTTCAATGCTTACTTTAAGCTCATGATCAGATAGCAAAAGACTTTATGAACTTTGGGTCCTGTTGCTGTAATTGACTTTGGAATTGGAAGTCGTAAATATTTAACTGTCTTGATTAGGGAAAGGAAATAAATAAATGCTACTTGTTCAGCACAAATAGCCTATAGCCTCTCAAGAGAGGTACGATATGGACATTTGCATTTGGAGGTAGTTGTCTTTGTCTAGTGTAATAGTAGTAGTGTAGTAGTAACGACTTGAACGGACACGGGAATATCGTTATTGTTAAGGGTGAGTGTGTGTTTGCTTATCGTAGTCAAGATGTTGAATGGCTTGTTCCAAGTGATAAAGAAATCAATAAACTGGGCCATAAATTATGTTAAACAAAGCCATTAATGTGTACGTCACATCTGAATTGATGCAAATAATCTATAACAAGGGTTCTTGGAAGGGAAAACAACTCATTTAATTGCCCTATTAAACATGTCTACAACTTTATGAAGGCAATTGTATCTATTTGCATTCTTGAGCCAACTGGTGGTGGTCGGATCTTGTGTTTAGAAAAAGGGCAATTAAAGTCCTCATCATATTTCCCTTTAGTGGCCTTTAGATTTAAGCTACGCTCTCTCTCATTGTGTGTACAGGTGGGAGATAAAAAAGGGCCCTGTGCCGAATCATTGGTCAAACAGAGGTACTTGACAATGCATATGGTATCGATATGGATCGTTAAACATATTTATACAAGTTAACGGTATTTAATTGTTCAACATCCGTCTGAAAATCCATGTGCTCCAAGTAATAGAATGAGATATTAAGAGGATCGAATGTCTGTAGTATTGTTGTTCTTTCGATGTTGTCACCATGTCACCTTACGAGTGATCATTTGTCATTGTTGAAGTTTTTTTGCTAATGAAGGTTGACATACGCATTACAGGGTGGCAAGTAGTCATTATGCAAGATTATGTATTATGAGTGATATCTAATCTATTATGTACTTCAGCTTGATCTTAATATGAATTTAGATTTTCGAAATAATGTTGTATTATGTCAGTGTAGTGTTGTTGATATAGAATGGGAAACATGACACGAAAGGCCAAGGCAATGAAACAAATAACAAGCTGAGAACAAGACATTTAGCTCGTAGTGGTTCACTACAAGAGACAATTTAGTCATGTTTGTGACACTATAGAACTGTGTTTTTTGTTACCAATCACAATGATCACGGTCGATTAGTTTATCCGCCACCACCTACCTTCGTCTTGTAGTTTGATCTTGCATGAGTTACCGTGTTAAATATTAAATGCATATCGTGGGTTCGCTATTTGCTCTTTTAGCTTGGCTGTATGTTGAATGCATTATCTAATTTATAGTCTAAATTGTAAGTACTAATAAATCAGAAAGAATGATCCATCCTCCCTGTATGAAGAATTGGACAGGGGACATTGTCACATTGCTATAATATCTGTTGGCTGTGGATGGAAGGTTCGAGTCGTTTGGAAGTGTTATCTGTACTTTTGACGTTGGATTGATTGTACGGATGGAGGTGATGGGTTGGAAAGTTTAATGATGACAAATGACGAGAGAGTAGATATAATGTTATTTGAAGTCAAAGTTATTTGTAGATTAATACTCGTGTAGTGCTTGTGATTAATAGAGTATCAGAAGATGTTTAGTTCGTTTAAATTGGAGGAACTATGCATAAATTAGGCGTGTAGAACATTCTATAGACTTCCTGTTGAATTCGAGTGCAGTTTTAGTAGCCTAATTAGCATTGCAAAACTACCAAGGCCAAATTCCACTTTCCAGGAATTTGATGGCTATGGAAGTTGTTTTACACAGAGTTTGGGATTCTCAAAAGATTCCAATCCGACTCTCCCCTCTCTATCTTTTAACTGATTTATTTTATAGATGTCAAGCACAGAGAATTTGAACAAATGCTATGTCAAGATGAATCCTAAATTAAATCGAATTCTGCTCTTAAGACTAATTTAATAGTTTGGCAAATCTTGGTCTGAATTAATTACCAAAGAGCACTCAAAAGTGGAAAGTCCCCCAAGGGCTTTCTGAGCCACTTTCCCTTCCAGACCTTTATAAAATATTCAATTCTATCTCTGGCACAGGAGAATAGTAGGACATACCTTACGTAGTACAAAGAATGTCCATGCCGTAGAAAATTGAAGGAGGTTGAGCTTCGTCCCTGACTTTTTGGTGATGCGATGTCAAAGTATATAGAAAAAGGATTCAAGACTCTAGGGCTCTTGTGAATTACTAATTTGTTTCCCTAACTAACAAACAACAAGAGTCTGCTAGCACTAGACGAGAGCACCGAGATCGGTAGGACAAAAGTTGAATAAGACGGTGGACTGTGAGGTGAATAATTAATACAAAGTTAAATTTTAAACCCTAGGTGCTAAATACTTATAAGAGTTGTGAAGGCGTGTTGTTATTATAGGCGATGCTACATAGCCTACGAGCACTTTCGCACAAGTTCAAATAACTCATTGGTTTTGTGATGAGAATAAAAGGCCCCTGTGGCGTGACCAGAGCGTCTCTAATGTGGTCATCTACTTTTACTTCCCCTCTCGTAGTAGTTGGAGAATGTAGGGCAGTTGTAGTTTGTATTAATAAAGTTAGGGCATCATCAAAGTCATCAAAGACCTAGTGGAATTAAATGAAGGCTGGAGGGTGTAATCTTTAATTAGGCTTGTTGGTTTTGAAATTGGATGGAAATTCTGGGAGAAAAATCATCTCTAGTTTTGCCAGATACTCTTGCTTAAGTCCTCTCATCTCATTGAATAGTAAAATCGCTTAGAATCGTTTATATAATTCCATCTTAGTTGATACATTTATTTTGTCTCCACACTCGAGGCAGACTGTAGACTGTCGCCTTTAAATATTTGAAGTGTCATTTTGTATTCGTAGAGCAAGAATTATTTTTGAAAGTACCTTGAACTAAAGCTTATTAATGCACTGTTTCGTTTCAATCAAAGACTTTGAGATTTCTTTATTATTGTTTAGGTAAAAATTTATCTCATCTCAATGTTGAAGTAATGCCTAGCAGGGTCACACTATCATGGTAAACGGCTTCACAAAGGGATGTCAGTTCTTTAAGTTGAAAATTGAAATGAAAAAATGAATTCCTGACTGACACATGAAAGAGACTCGTAATGGGTTTTGGGTTTAGGAAGATCTTACGAAGGGAATTAAAATGCAAATCATCGCCTGATGCCTTTTTCAGCCCATGAAAAGGGTGACAGTTCCTTAAATGTCAATTGGTTAATGGACGAGTGTTGCTTTATAAATTTTGAATATTTTAAGCAGCTCTGCCCTTATAAGCTCGTATTTCACATCTCACTTCTCTATTCACTATTATTCAGAAGGTGAAAAGAGACAATGTTAAGTGATTTTTCTTTACGTCATGTCAATATTCATCTCACTTCATGTGATTGTATCTTAATACCTTCCCAAGGGTTCATTATACAGCTACTCATCATTCTTGTTAACAGCGATGAATTGGTGGTTGTTTATTTAAAGTATGATATTGGCATTCGGTTGTTCCATGGCGAAGTACCACATTAATTGAGTTCAAGGTTGGATTTCACTGCACACAGAGAGATTCTGCAAATTATTTTCGGGACTAGTATCTGTAGTCTGTAGCCACATAGTTGGAGATTTCGACTGAGACCGTCTCGTCAATCGTGCCTCTTTTAATTGGTACTTTGGTATAGGTGGGTTGTTTTATGAGTAAAGTTCGTTGAAACGTGATGTTGATGTAATGTTGGCGTTTTAGGCTTGGTCATTAGATTGTATAAATTATTATTTGAAAAAATATAGACAATATTTGCCCTCTGCTCTCTCTTAAGAGGAAACGTGACGGGGAAGCGAAGCGAGGCTCTTTTGTACTGTATTTGAGACATGTTTCAAGCTTATTATCATTGTTGAACAAGACTATCAATTATTAATAGGATCAGTCTATCAATAACCGATGTTGTGAAAGCTACTTGTATGCAAATCCATTACGTAAACAATACACACTTGCAAAAATGTAAGTCCCCAGGGGGGCCGCCGGTACCTACTAACCTACTGTAGAGTGGTAGGTAGACCTTGCTAACTTGTGGAAACGTGTGTTAAAATAGCTTTTCAAAATTAACTTTAGCTACCTAACCTTTTAGCAAATACTTGTGATTCTTGCAAGGATTTATTGAAAAGTAGCCAAAAGAGAGGTGATAACTTCAAACGGAAATATATTTTATGAATTGTATAGGAAGATTCTGATTTTGTGAATTGAAATTAAGAAGGTAAAGGCTTTATTGAAAACAAGGGGTCTTCAGGGTCTTGTTCATGTGATCTTATGACCTTTTGATAAGTAGGCCAACTTTTAACGGGTAAGTCCATACGCGACACGTGATCAACTTGGCCGTACAAAGTACACTGAATAACGAATGAGTTGTTAAACAATATTAATATTATTCATTAGCAGCTTGCAGATACCAATGTTTATATTATGAGTTGATATGCATCTAAGTATTTGAAAAGCTAACTATTTCATATTCAAGTTGAATACGAATGTTAATTGTCACGGCCACCCGACTTGCCAGTAACATTGAACGTTTGCCTAGTACTTTTAGGTCACAGTATCTTTGCTATTGCATCATTTTATTAGCAATACTAAAGTAGTTCTTATGTAATTCTTGAAGCTTTTTTTGTAGCACTTGTTGAAATATAGCTACTTCACCGCGGACTTTCTTCCAAGGTCAGTCGGAGCCTTAAAAATCGGGTAGAGATGTATTAAATTATGTATACGATCCAACTATTATTTCTTTGTCCATACTCTACTTCACCAATCTCAATTGCATTCAAGTTGCCCTCAGGTTTGTTGTCCAAGTCCTGCCAGCTTGCCATACACCGGATATAGGACAGAGAGTCTATTAGAAGTGAGGCTTGAAGAAATAAATTGCATTCATTATGTGGAGCATCCAAAAAGTTTGTTTTGGATTGTCTTCATCCTTTCTAAATAGGTTTATGTTTCAAAGGATTGCCGTCTATGTGGCAAACTTGATAAGCGAAGAGGAAGGAAACAAAAGGCTTGGAAAGTGCTGTTGTGAGTAGTAGTGGATGCTGATGATGATGATAGAAATAGAAGCTCAGTGGCTTTTCAAAATCCATTAGGGCTGAGGGTGTTAGTAAAAGCATAATTACGAATGTTTCATTGTGTTAGATGTTGGACGTATCGGAGTGCAAAAATAAAATAGCTTCGTCGTCCTTCTAAAACATCACCCACGTGGAGAAAGCACTCGAGAGTAGTGAATGTGCATACTCACGAATACCCACCATGGATTAGCCGCAGGCTTGATGGGTGATGACCTTCGCAGGATATTATTGAAGCTCATAGCTTGTAGTTTTGTGTAGCTTATAGCTTATAGTTGTAGGGTGTAAGTGTCTGGTTGTTGTAAGTCAGGTTTCTTAGGAAAGGAAGGATGAGGTGATTAGAAGGCTAATCCAATTAATTGTTGTCAGCCGACTGAGGCAGAAGTTCGTAAACGAGTTTCTCGTAATTTTTCCCCACTATTGGTCTGAGTGACCTCGGGCTTAAAACTTATAACTCAATATGAGATTACTTTCACTGACGAGGTGTTTGACAATACAGTACACATGATTAAGTTATATACTTCTTTTTCGTTTGTCCTCTATTAAAGGCTCAGAGGGGGTGTTGTACGTGGTGGTTCGGTGGATAATCATGGGCTAAAACTATTTAATTGTGTGGCTTGCGTTATTGCAACTAGAGGTCAAATTTGAACTTATTCTGTCACCCATTTTGATCTATCAACCTTGTATTGAATTTTCGATTTTTCTATGTTTGGTAACCGTTCAATATTTATCCCCCCTATTAGTCCCTCCCTAAACTGATTGATGACAGAAAGTGTCACAGGAGGACGGTAAACAAAATGGCAGACGCTGTGCATAGGTAAATCGTCACGCGTTACCACAAGCCTCCGAGGAAGATTAGATTCAAGATCGAACCGCCTGTTCCAATTAGTTACCAGATTCATACATCCTTCGACACCTTTGGAACGGAATAGCCAACAGAAAGGCGTTAAGCCGTAAGTTTAAATATTTGAAGTGTGGACTTGAGCTAGGAAACCCACCGTGAAGAGAAAACACGACACGAACGAAAATGATCAGTTGATAGGGATTAGAGTTTATGCGGAGCTAGAAAAGTATGTGTGGCTTGTTTTCTCCTAGAATAGAGATCAAGATAGCAGATCCTTTTGTAAGTGTTTTCATCTCGCTTTTCAGCCTTACTGTCCCAAAGGGAGTACCACATCTACAATTCCGGGCTAATCGGATTAAACTAATATCGATACAGCCGAGCGAATGGAGCCGCCTCAGACAGGTTGCTCAGAATTGCCTCTTTCATCTACAAAGTGGGGAAATTAAAAACGTGGTTCCCATCAAGTTTACCGGATTTTAAATATACACATGTCGAAGAGGTTGGTAGTGTTGGGTTTAAAGTAATTTGCTTCGGCTACTCTCTGAGATTTACTGACTATTGGTAACTGAGGCTGACTACACTTTTTTGCTATCGTGGGTTTTAAAATACCCATTTGACTGCCTTGGGCATTTATCCCACACTTTACGATGGACTGAATCTTGAAATTCAGATGGGAATTGGCTAGAACGTGCTTGCATGGGATTGAATTTATATTTGTGTCCGGAATTGGAAGGATTGAGAATGCACGATTTGTCTATCGAAGCTTGGGGATAGACGCAAATGTCGATTTTGGCAAGGACCGTCCATAGAATGTATTTTAAGATAGTGCCTTGAATATTATACCAAAATCCCCGCAATTATTCCTGAGATCCTAGTGTAGAGAGTTAATTTGTTTGTTTATGTTCTGGATGCATGAGGTAGCTTTAGTCCATGGGAAATGCTCTTCACATCTCAGATGTTACTATTTTTTGAGGAAATCATCACGCAAGGCTTTGATGTTTGTTTGTACACAATTAGTTGCTTGCTTGCATCTAACAAGACTTTCTTCCTAACTTCCTCGGCTTCTTCCTCTTTGCTGTAGAATACTCTGTACTAATAGTAAATATTATTTCTTGGGAGGTAATATTGGTTGATGCTTTTTAGAATTTGGTTGGCTGGGTTGTGAGAAAAGTGTTGGGAATCACCCTTCTCTGCATGGCAGAGTTGAGTGATGCGGACATGTAGCCCTGAGGTTATCATTATCATTCCATGTGGAAAAGGGGAAGGATTTATCCCTTGTCAACGTTGATGAGAATAACCTTTGGGGATTCGCTTTGGTATTATGTTATTAATATTATGTGAAGAAAGGCTTAAGTAATGGAGAAAGCTTATTGTCTTCCGTGTTTCGGAATTGTTTGATGTTTTTCTGCGGTGGGTCACCCCTGCAGTTCCTCTCATCTCGTCAAATTCATTCCGCAGGGCTTTGAACCGGGCTCGTATAATGGAACTGTCATGATTTGTCAGTGTGGGTTGCCGGGCTATTGCCTTTTGTTCTTGTACATTGAGGGAGGATCGATGACCGAGTTGTATAACTTGTTTTTAAATATTTTTCATAGGCATGTCAAAAACTCAGGAAGAGTGAAGCTGAAGGTTTTCATTGTTTGTTTATTTAATTCTTAATCTAACCACCTTTATCGCATGATATGACCCCTGGATTTCACCCCGATCTATGTTCATTTTCGAATTACTCATGTATGTAGTTTTAGTAGAGGCTTATGAAATCTTCCGGTTGGGCGAAATAATCCAATTTCTGTTTTGTTGGCTCAGTGGCCTTGTTTTTTGGGGAAAAGTTCATCAAACAATCCTCTTTCTAGCTCAGAACTCACTATGAGAGCTGTGGCCAGGTGTATTTGATCGCATTTAATTTATCACTTGAAGTGACACTGAGTCGTAGTTGTAGAGTTTTAGACCATAAAATTGAATTTGGCCAATCGAGGGTATCTCGGATCTAACATTTTCTGAAGATATGACAATCTTTTATACTTTTTCACTTCGTAAAATAGGTGTTGCAAGAGGGCTTTTCAAAATTTCCTAGACCATCAGAAACTTTTCGCTCCCCATGGGTCATCCTCTTATCTCAACGAGCTAAAAAGTTGCCTGCAACCCTTCCGAAGCAGCCCGTGATTGCCTTGAGAGAAAAACTAATTACCTCAATGACCCAGTGCAGGGGGCTCCGATTCCACGTTTCCAGATGGACTACATCCACCTCTAAATAAATGCCCCTAACAGTGAAGCTTTGGTAAGAGGAGAGAGGAATTATTAAATTTCCCAAGTGGAAAAAATCTCTCAAATCTACTCAAGAGTTTTTATCCGGATCCTCCAACTTGTCCAAAGTCTCTGTAAGATTTTAGCTCAAGGAGTTCTGATTTTAAAGGCTGAATGAACAAGCCTCTCTCCCTCCCTTTCTTCCAAGTTGGCTACACTAGTAGGATCAATGTAGTAAAATATATGTTCTCCTTGTACTTGTAATATGACAAGAGAGGCTTCATGAATTCAAATGCTCGAGAAAGAAAGAGAGAGAAACTGTAGGAGAGTCGGAAATGAGATTGTTCAAAATCTCTCCGTTCAAGCAAGAACAAAGGGAATCAGAGCATGAGGGAAGAGTACAACTTTGAGGAATCAAACCAATTCTTTTGTCTCTTGTTTGCTTTCTCTTCACTTGTACAATTGGCTAGAAACCGCTTGAGTCTCATTGGTTACCACCAAAGGGTCCGAATAGAAGTGCACGAGTCCCTTGAGTCGCTCTAGACTCTATATGGTTAGCAACCATGAAAAGTCACAGCGCCAAGGGCTTTAAGCCAAGGGCCCCTTTTGGTCATAATGTTGTTTTTGCTGTTGGTCTGAGGAAAACTAAAGATGAGTTTGTTGTCTTCAATTCTCAGAAATCAAATGCGGATAAGACTTGATTGGCTTGGCTTACTTTTTGGGGGCATACAGATGGGAAAAGTGTTTCAAAAACATGTATTTTATAGGCAAGTATAGAGTCAGAGTTGGAGCAATTGAATTGTAAAAAGAAATAACCTCGAGAGAGGATGAAATGCTCAAGTGTTGACAAGGAAATGATGGGAAATAAATTATTCTCCGGTTGGATGAGCCAAGGATGAGATTGTGGGGGTTTTAAGGGATCAGAGATTAGCTACAGTTGTGGTTTGGTATATTATAAGAGAAACAGGTTGTGTATATATTTAGTAGGAAGCGTGTTTACTTAACCTTTGAAACTTTCCATTTTCTTTGTCACCCTCTTAAGAGAATAATAGAAGAGGGGATATAAATCAGGGGATGCTGTGCGTTATGTCGGATTTAGATTCTAAAAGATTTTGTAAAGTCACAAGCCTTAAGGCTTTCCAAGTTTTGCTCGAAATCTTTTCTGGGAAAAGTCGCACTTTGTAAATTGAATTCAATTCTCCCCAGAGGATATTATAGAGGTTCAGACTGAGGACAAAGGGTTGGAAAGCATACAGTTAGTTACAGCTTGTGCGGAGTGACCTTGATGATACTTTCTTCTATTTCCTGAGCACTGACATGTACGACTAACTGTTTGGATGATGGATGGCCTTTTTGAACAAAATTGGACAGGATTGGGTGTATCCGTCTGGACAGTAATGGAGACCTGGTGCCTGTAGGGTTCTATAGTGAAGGCTTTTAATAGATTTACAAGATCAAAACAAAAAATGCCCCTCGTTTTGTTAGATTCAACGTTTGATGTGAAGGGAAGGTTTGGGATGAAATTGGACATTTCAGCTACCAGCAGTTGGAGTTGATGTGATGTTCCCATGTAGTTTAGAGGTAATTGAAAATAGGACAACGTGGACATCAGAAAGTCTTTTGTACATACAATCTATTGGAAGAAGGAGTTGAATTTCATGGAGACGTATGAATGAGTCGAATATGCTCTGGCAGTACTACCAACTTCAAACTTGGACTGGGCAAGTATTATTTTAGGATGAAATGAGACGCGACGGTAAATTCGGTTGCGGGTTGTTGAGTTTCCTATCGTTTTCGAGGAAATTCTGAATGAAATCAGAGGCTGGGTTTACAGGGAATTGACTGATTGATTTCTCATGTGGATTTCAGGTAAGCCGGAAAAAATAGAACAGTTGCGGAGGTGGTGACTGGTGTTTCTGAATCTGACTGACGCAGTTTGTGGTTATTTTAGGCATAATTAGGGCACGTTTCGCATTTTAAGGTTTTGAGATTGGTTGTTTTCACCTTTACCTACAGAAAGTTGTTTTCTTAAAAACAAAAATAAATCGTTGAGTGGGATTGGGATTTTGGAGAAAAACCAAAAATATTAAAATTTCGTGATTACTCGTAACTGTTTCAACGTCAACTAAACTAATTAGATGCTTTTTCCAACCTTGTTTCTCTCGTTTGCTTTCATCAGATTCGAAAAAAAAAAATTCACACTTTTTACCCAAAAAACTTCCAAAAACTATACTATATTTTACTTTTAAATCATTATGGTTGAATATAATATTTATTTACACAAGAGTAATCTATCATGTGATTCAAGGTTTTAAACTCCGGTAGTGAAACACGAGAAAATAATCGTTGGCGTAATCGAATCATCTTCACACGATTGGCTTTCACTTATTGTTATAGTTGTTGTAAGCTTTTGTCTTGTCATTTTCAAAGTTAGCCTCACAGATAAAAAAAAAACACATAAATTAGGAACATTGGCCTAATTTAAATGATGTGTAAGCAAGATGGAGTAGCTCGAGTAAGACGTTAATTTAGGAAACTAGCTCAACAACTGCCGGTCACGTTTTAGTAGGTAGCTCATATTCGAGGGTTTTTAGAGAATCCATAAGCTAGGAGTTTGAGGTTTAGTTTGTTTCGGAACTTAAACCCCTTTGTGATAAAAAGAAAGGGTATAGACTGCAAAAGTCTCAATTTTTATTTTTTTTATCTTTAATGGAGAATGAGGATGAGAAAAACCATTTTAAACGGGATTAGTCACCCTCAATACCCCCTAGTATCTCTCTGGGAGAATAAATACACATCTCGATACCTCTATAGAACAGCTTATTATACAATGTGTTTGGTGTGTATAGAGAAATAAGAAATCTGTTTTAATTCGATTGACTCCCTCTGCTAAACATCTTTGGTTCGGGTTATTCTAGAAACGATAATAAAGGAGCTCGGAACTATTATGTCCTAATTGCAGAATAGCAGCAAGTAGAAAGGGATTCTGGGAATTATTTCAATAGACTCGGAGGAGTCAACTTCTCCACGCTCTGTAGTAAAAGGCCATTAGGAAATTCCACCGTAGATCTAAACCTCGGGATTCAATGTCCCTTGTATATCACAC
Source organism: Agrenia bidenticulata (assembly GCA_034694785.1). Lineage (NCBI taxonomy): Eukaryota > Metazoa > Arthropoda > Collembola > Entomobryomorpha > Isotomidae > Agrenia > Agrenia bidenticulata. The sequence goes on along the minus strand of JAQFYM010003708.1, from coordinate 5,486 downwards.
GGTCGGATGACGTTGGTTGGGATATTGGAAATTATCCTCATGGTCTGGAGATCAGGTCGAGAATCCGGAGGTTGAAGTTTGATTAATTGGCTCCGATCGGGTGAGGACCGAAGGTAGTAAAGAAGAGGTAGGGTTGTATTACATGAAGTTGGAAAGGCCCAAGTTTGAAGGTGAATGCCCGTTTAACAAACCAAACTAACCACCCTCTCTATCTATCACATCTCTTGTGTAATAAAATCATCATCATCATCTCATTTCTTCGTCGAGAGGAAGGAAGTAACCATTTGTCTCACTCAGCGGATCAACTACCAAACTATGAAACTCCGGGACTTGAGGCTTTCCCAGTTCCAACTCTTATGTGATATTTCTTGCCTAAATAAATATGTGGCTTCTATAGTATAGGTCGTACACATTATTAGAAATATGAAGCATGAATGCAATATGGAATATACTTATACACGAGCTGCATGGTGCTGCTAATCTACGTAAGAAAAACATTTCATTGACGTAGTCGGGCCAATATTTGCAAATGTCTCATGTTCTACTCAACGTCTTATGTCTCGCTTCAAAAGTCTTGGAGAACCCGGAACTGATGGGTTTTCTAGCCTCGCTCTATCTGTACGGACTCCGCGTGGATATAAGGGACAGGAGGTTATTTATAGCCAAGTTATTAGCTGCTCCTCCTCGTGTGAAATAAGCCAATGTGTCATAACACCAATGAGTTATAGGTCATAATTTTCCAAATATATATCAGGGACCAAGTTCTTGTTAAGATCAGTTTGGGATCTTATTCCAGCTCGGAGGGTAGAGGAGAGTAGTGAGTCTAAAATGTTCTTGATAGTATTTTTTTAAAGCTTAATTTAGTTCTTCCATTCAAGAATTGTATTGGAAATGTATGGGTGGCTTGAGTTTTTTCTACTTCCGTTTATTCTAAACTACAAACACAGAGTCATGAATGGCATGTGTCATTTCCCTTGCCTTGAGCCAACGAATAGATTGAGACGGATGGGAGTTGAATAGTTTAGTTTGCACTATCTGTAGTACAGAACCCTAAGAAAAAGATACAGGATGCAGAAATGTACGTTTGAAAAGGATCTTATGTTATCTTCTAGCCGTGTTGGCTATGTTCCGGGTTCACAAAAATGTTCTACTCTGTTCTAGAGATTCGAAAAGTACCATAGGAAGTACAAGTAGAGCAAGAGGGAAGGAACATAAAAGCCCAGGTACGAGAATCGTATAGCGGAATTTTAAAGAGAAAGTCGGAGAAAGATAAGACGGGGATTCTTGTACTTTAGGGCTATAGCCATATAGAGATGGGATTGGTAGAATTCAGTGATGTCATGGATCAGAGAAACGTTCTTGCTCGTATGATATTTATGACGTCATAGTATCTTGGGGAAGTGGCACGTGTGAGCGAAGGGGGTGGGGTTCTTGTTCGGCTATTCTTTTAGACGGATTAAATTGCAGAAGAGCTTCTAAAGTTTAGCTTGTTGACACACATACTTGGGAGTTGAAGCCTGTTGAAGGCTTCTGGTTGAATTAATTTCGTCCTTTTGTTTGGGAGGATGAGTGTTGTGTTTTGTTGATTGTGACGCTCGAGCGGAGGCTTTTGAGCTTGATGATGGGAAAGTTTGCTTTTTTAATGATGTGCACCGTACACAGCCCTTAAGACTGATGAATCTGACTGAGTGTACTGGACTGTATGGTAATATGGAATGAAAATGATGAGGAAATGTTCTTGATTATTATTTTTAATTTAAAAAGTACATACACCATACCTCCCTTTCGACAGCGTGAGTGGGATCTTAAATTTTTGAAGCTCCAGACAGAACACAGAGAGGAAATGGTAATGATAATTATCTCGTACTTGGAGTGCCTGTATTTTGAGTATTGAGAGGGATTTTTTTTAATATTTGAAATTGCTTTGACTTTCGTTCATCCCCATCAATACTTTTTATGTTAATAGTCAGATGAGGAAAAGCACAGGGAGATTTTGTTTATTTTAAGACTTTCTCAACTAGCCATGAAACTTTCCAATTCTGAGAAACTCCAAAATTAGAGAAAGTCTCTGTGGACTAACTCAGGTAAAACGTATAAAAGATAACGTGACGTCATTCCAAGCACCTCGTGCTCCCTAGTTGAAAGTGGATGCCCGGATGAGGCGAGCCTAATTGTTTTTCCGTGGTCCATCCACCTTACAGGTAATAGAACACCGTTAACACCTCCTCCTACATAAGGTCAAGTGCTTGTAGGTAGAGTTTATTTTGTAATGAGATTGCAAGAGGATACCATTGATACCCCATACATGACTTTTGGGGTATAGGAGACTGTTGCATTGCCTCTATAAAAGTCTCTTGGTAGAACAAACAGTGTCACGGATCATGTATTTTTTCTCATGAATTGAAAAGGCTGTTACTATTTATGAACGGGATCTTTGGGGACGATAGTTACTACCGGAAATTCGGGGAATTCGGTATACCTACTTACCTCCAAAATACATATACTGCCACAAACTTTGTTTCAATTCCATGAGGATTGCACGGATTTAGAGGTTAGTTAGTGGACGTTAGTTAGTGTGTGTGGTCGAAAATCCATTAGAGGAGTTAGAAAGCCATGCCTCCCTCAAGCCGGATAGTCCCCATACTTCCTATGAGAGCATTCTATTTCAGTATGTTTCCTACCCGGATGTCTGTAGGGGTTTATAAAATACTTTAATGACTTAAAGCTTTTACAGCATGACGCAAACGGGTTCATCATTTAATTTACCTGTTGGTGGGGGCAAATGTATGTAAGTAGGATGATAATGATCAAGATAAAATTGCCGCATCCCAACTCATGTGCCGCTATTTATGATTACCTTAGGATTTATGAAATAAGCAAGCCTTGGGGAAATTCTGTACTAGAGCTCCAGGAATGATTGACTGACATGGTTATGGACTCTGGGAAGGGAAAAACCTAATCCTAATGGGATTACATATTATGTTACTAATATTATACTTTCATGTAGGCCTGGGCGGAAAGAGGCTTGGTTTTGGGAGAAAGCGGTTAGATCAATCATAAATATAAAATAGCATCATCAACTGCCACACTCAGCACTCTGTCATCTTAAGGGATAGCTTAGGAGTCAATAGCAGAAGGGCAGATTGATTGATGGTAATAAGAATATCACGGGGCAGTGGATATTTTATACCTGTCCTTTGTATAACGCTCTTATAATGTTTGTGCGAGCTGGCCTTGAGCAAAGATTATGATAATAGTAAGGCGTTTAGGAATATATATATTCAAAGTGCGTTACTAAACTTGGGAGTATGAATCTTACGATTACACCCACTCCTTTCTTTCCATCGTTCGGCAATAAATTGGGCTTTGTTTAGCTTTAAGCTTTGAGTGAAAGCTTCGGAGATGACGGGGAAATGGATAATAAGAATAAAAAAAAACGATAGGATGCAACGACCACATCTGTCTTGCTCAACTGGTGTACGTAGTAGAGGAATATATATTCTGAGAAGCTAAGAGGTGTATGAGGTAACCGACCTCGTCTTGAATAAGAATGAGGTACATGCAATATTTTAACGAACGGGACACAAACAAGGCTGAATCTGTTGAAAGTCACACTAACTACAGATAGGCATGTACGTACATGTACACAGTGTGTAAGTAGGGACTTTGGGACACTACTACGTTCTTCGTTTCCTTAGTTTGTGGGTAGAAAGGCTTTCTCTGATAATGTTTAGGGTTAGCAGACAGGGGAGGCATTAAAAAGTTTTTAAATATATGCAAATCATGCCAGCTTTTACCTGGAGTGTCCGGATACTATATACTAAAAGCATGCCATGCTGCTTTACAACGGTTTCTTTGGCATTTCCCTTCATGGACTTGAGTCCTTTCCATACGAAGCGGGTGAAAGTATCAAAAAGTAGAAAGAGGAGTGCCGCCCCTGGTTTAAAGACTTTCTCCTTGTCGTATTTTGCATCGCAGTTCCTGCAAAGTGACTAGTGATATTTATTTCGGGCAAGGTAGAATGATGATGTATTAGCCGAAGAATATACATCCCATAACAGGCGAGGCTACTTATAGTCTCTTGTGTACAAAACTGTCTTGCACACATATGTCCCACACCGTCTCTCTCATATTGCCTAATGACGGGTAATAAAAGGCAAAGGAAGTATTATGTTTAGTTGAGTACGTAGTGGAGTTAATCGGGCGAATTTACTGGATGAGACACTCGTCTTTGTCTTCTGAACAAAAGGGACTAAGCTGTCTTGCTTGTTTTATTGTCTTTTGCAGGCTTCTTGAAGGAAGACCAGGTCGGATGGCGAGGTCAGGTAGAATAGAGAAAGAGAGGAAATAGAGTCACGGAAGTGTACAGAATTAATTGACAGGACTGTTGTGCACTATCTGTAATTGTCCCTCTTACAATGGCTGGAGTGGATGTCAGGTGTGGGGTAAATATTATGAGGTTGTCATTATAAATTGAGATTGTAATTAAATTGGAGCCTATAAACCCTTGTTGTTTGCACCGTTCATTTAGTATCGCTCCTTATTTATCACATTTTGGAAGGGTGTGAGAAATCCGGGACTTGTTTTGGGTATCGGACTAGATGTGGGCTAGTAGGGGTGGTTAGTAGTGGACGGTGGTGCATTCCTGGTACTGGAAACGGTGCGGGTGTCCAACTTCCAAACCAATCCACCTCATACCGAATTGAACTGGCGAGGATCGTTGATAAGTTGTATGTGAGTATGGTTGTTGTCTGTATTATTTTTTAGACGTGGTTTGAAGTTCCGGATTGGTCTGTGTACCGGATTCTGACGTGTTTACCCAAGTAGCCAAGAGTTGAAAGAAATGGTATTTGCATTCCTTTACCACATTCTTTGCTCAGACAGGTTGATGGATGATGGGCTTGGGTTTTGGCTCTTGGGCTGTGGCAGGAGGAGTGCAGTTTCATAATGCAATTTTGCAATATTTATTACATTTTAATTCTATTACTAGCATCTCATGTACCGTAAAGCTTATCACTTACTTCATACTCAAAGGGTTGTGAGAGAAAACAGCCAACGCTTCAAATTCGAATACTACTCACATCGCTCAAAATGTTATTAGATTTTTAGTAATTTTACAAGCAATCTTCTCACCCATTTACTTTTCAGAGCTTTGTGGAAGCAGCTTTTACTAACTCGTGTAAATTATTCATGATTTTTCCATCAACCCCTCATAACTTGCCAAGCAGTACAACAGTCCGCGTTCTTAAAAAGTAGAATTAGATGCGATCTATTTATAAACTACCAATTACATCTTTGTCAGCTTTGCTTAACTGGTTGGAAATACATGCACAGACTCACCTATAGAAACTTGACTCTTTTGAATTAATTAAAGCTTGGAAGTCAATGAACAATAAATCTAAAACCACCCATGATCAACTTGGTATAGCACCGATAATGCTTCATAAAATAATTTCGTATCCTAATATAACTAATGCAATAACTCA
>JAQFYM010003707.1:0-17684 GCA_034694785.1 Agrenia bidenticulata | reverse complement strand
AAATTATATGACAGAAGTAAATTGGTTGAAGTGGGATTTGAAAACTATATACATAAAAAGGTAAATAAATATGTAGTTTGCAATTTGTATTTTACATCGTGAAAAATGCTGCTGGCAACAAGTAGGCCTAACTACAAAGGCTATTGCATGTTTTTTGGCAATCAAAAAGTATATGATACATGTTCACGTGTTACAAAAAAATGTTCACTAAACTGTGATTGCGCCTGACATATTTAAGATACTGGCGTATCAAGCAAAAAGCGCCATTCAGCTTTGCACAAAAAGACTTAATATACAAACAAAATAATACGTGAAAAAGTTATTTTAACAAGATATATTTATTGTTACGATAAAAAAATAGTATTGCTTAAAGACGAAAATGCTAATTGAAACACTTTTGTATGCATTTGCCTTGTAAAAAGTGTTTCTTTGACGGTTCTTAATATAAAAAAATTTTACAGTTTGATTGGTACAGAAAAACTGTGAAAAAATGTAAAAGTTCGGATCAAGGGTCAATTTTGCCTTTAAAGTAAATCAAGTATTAAAGTCATCTCAAAGAAATACACAAGAGCCGTTCCCCTCTTCCCAAGACAAGGATCAAGATTAAAATCCGCTCCCTTCCCTGATGCAAAAGTAAAAATACGGCAGAAACACATATAACAACGTCTTATTTTGCGTATACTAGCAATAATAAAAACCTAGGACATAATCACGTGAATTGATGCGTATTTTTACTAAAAAATCAAAAAAAAATATACAAGTAGTATGCTTTGAACAGTCTCGTAGGTTCTTTTGGTAACCCCTACTCACTTAGAGTAAACCCATGGTTTTTGTTTTTTGCTTACCGCACCCCTTACCTTATCCCTAACCCTAACCTAACTTTTGATGTTAACATCAAACATGTTCATTAAAAAACAAAGCAGTAAAGTTACAGTTGTAAATCTTAATATTTTAGTGTTTAATTTTACTTTTTTGTTTTTATCACTCTTTTTTGTATAAGTTTATCATCAAGGGACAAATCCCCCCTGGTAAAGGTATCAAAGTACAGATACTCTCAGGAAAATTTATAAGGGTGTAATTCCGGTGTCGGGGGGGGGGGGGGTGGGAGGGGTTATTCCAAAACTGTGGGCCTCTAAAGTATTTTTTATTTTTTTACTAAAATAGCACAAAAAAAAAGTTAAATTTTATTTTTGTATAAATCTTGTATACAATTGCTGTATACGTTTATTTTTGCCGCGCTTACGTGTATATTTATATGTAGTAGAAAAAATATCGTAAATAAACAGCTTAAAACTATAAAAAATAGTACCCATATAGAAAAGGTTAGCGTTTGTTGCTTGTACTCTTATTACTAAAAAATATTACCTACAGTAAAGTACTCCGCATCAGTTCCTTGCTTTTTTCTTATTTTTTTAGTCAAAAATGTACATTATTAGGTTTAACATCTAACGAGAAATAGAGAAGAACAGTTTTTTGTCGTTCGTATAATTTTTATGGGTTTTCATGTGAACAGAACGATTTTTTTTACTACTTAAAATACAAAAACTTCTTATTAAAAAACCAATAGAAATTCTAATTAAAAAGTTGAATACATAATTCACCAATATTAATTTTGTGTCCAAACACTATTTCAATGATTTCATATTGTTAATTAAACGCAAAATAGACATACACTTGTTTTTTACCAAAGTTTTGTTTTTCGTTAATACTTAGTAATCAAGAAAAAATAGTTGCAAATCATTAATGTCTACAAGAAAATGCCTATAAACATTATCTCTAAAGAAAGTACATGTTTTTCAACGCATTAACAGCTTTAAGTTATTTGTAAATTTTTATAAAAAAACATGCTATTTTGTAAGTTTTTTTAATTGAACCAATAACAGCTGCAAAAATTTTTTTGTCATAACATAAGACCGCGTTTTTTATATTCAAGTTACAAATATATTTTATTTTATACCTGTTGAGGTTAAATGAATTTTTTAGTAATGTACTACATGAGCATTTAACGTAGAAAACATAAGTTTTTAATACAAATTCTGTTTTAATATTATCGTTTTGTTTAAATAAAGGTGGAAAAAAAACATTTTTAGCTTATTGTAAAAAAAACAAGTAAGGAATAAATAAAATAAAAAGAAAAAAGCAACAATTTAAATAAAAAATCTATCTTTATTAATAATAGTAAAAAATAAATATGGAACTAAAAAAGTAAATAAAATTGTTTCTTGAAAAGGCAATACCTCCCCAATTGCTTAAGTCAAACAGATACCACTTTTTGTTTTTATTTATTTTTGCTGTTTAAAAATATAAGTTTAACATGTAAAACTGTACTTTTATATAGACAAAGAAAACAACAATACACAACAGACTGTTGATTTTACAAAATCATGACTGTCCTGTCATATGCATGTTTTTTAAGTGCAATTTATGATAAACAGATTTTATATTTTATATGCCTATATATGCATTTGATCGCTAATGTATATGCTATTTATTTAAAAAAAATTTTTGTACGTAGTTAAAACAAAACTTCTACAAAACCAATGCTGTAAAATCACAATTTAATTTACTTAGTAAATAAATTTAGTATAAAAATATGTCAAAACACAAAAGCTGCAACATTCCTTACTTATTTTTTTTGTTTTTTTGTATAATTTTTACCTTTTTTTTAATTTTATGTTTTTTGTAAAAAAAACTTAAAAATCAAAAAATTGAGTAAAAAACGTTTTGTAAAAGTAACATCTACAAAGTCTATAACAAAACAGCAAACAGAAGGTACTCTTATGTACTAACGTTCTCGCGTAATTTTTCATTTCTTGCATTTTCAATTTATAAAAGTTTGATCAGCAGTCAGCGGGCTAATCGCGTAAATGGTCACAACCCGCAATCCTATATATTATCATGTGCGCATATTTTGGCTGTCTTTCTTTAAATATTAAGCATTATTTAGCAGTTTGTCTACCACTATTATTTTTATAACCCACTTGCATTTTACCCTTTAAATCTTGCATGTTTTGTTGTTTTCCTAAAAGCAAAAGTGAACATCAGAGACAAGTGGTCAACAGAAAACGCCATCTTGGGTGCGTAAAACGTCACACAATTGCTTATGGGTTTTTATTTAAGGTAAGCTACCAATTCTGCGTTCTCCAATGTGAAATTACATGTAGTCGAATCTATAAAAGCTTTGTTGGAATCAATATAAATCATAGCATTTTTGATTTAGATAAATAAATATATAACTACTTTTACGGTTATTTCTAAAATTAAGTATTTTGTGGACTATTTGTTACTATTTAGAAAACACAGATAAAAATTTGTACCGTTTAAGAGTATAGATTTTGTTTTTTGTAGTGAAATGACAAATCAAAATAAAAAGAAAATATAATAAAGATTTAACTTCGTAACAATTTTATAACTAGTTCAGGGTTATCTTTATTAATAATTCTTGCCTAAAAAAAAATTAATTTTGAGCTGTTAAAAATATTATTAAAAAAATGTATTTTTTTTAGAAAAAAAAAAGTAAAAGGCTTTAAATCCGTTCCATTTTTGCCTAGATGCAAATTTTATCGTAGACATGAATCATTAATATATAAGTTTTGACTAAAAAATTCATAATGGTTTAAGAAAAAAAAATGTTTTGCTTTTTGATGCAAAAAATAATAGTAATACATTGATTTTTTGTTATACTTCTTACACTAAAAAAATACTGAATTTATAGAGCTGTCAACGAAATATTGTTTGCATATTTATTTTATATATATCATAAAACTATTACAAGTTTACAACACCCAAAATATTGTTTCATTGCAACAGAAACACGTCATATCTTACAAACAGCTAACAGCATACTTTTTTTATAAGGAACATCTTGTTTGCATTTTGTCCTATATAGCGTCAAAATATTAAAACAATAAACTTTTAAAAAAAATGTAAAATGTAACTGGCGTGTAATAATCCATGACAAAGGACCCTTAGCCATGATCAAAGCATAAATTTTTATTAAACTTTATTCTGCAAAGATTTTGGCGTTTTTTTTTTTTTTATTTTCAATTCTCCTTGATTGAAAACAATTTTTAAAAATCATATTCGTCGTTTTTTACTTTGATTTTTTTACGTAAGAGATTTTTAAAGTTAATTTAAGTAATTTTGTAAACAAAAAGAAAAAAAATCTTTGTATATCGATATAAGACAAAAACTCGATTTTGATATTTACTTTCAACTGAAAAAATGTAAAAAAGCTAGAGAAATTATTTCTGTTGTAAAATACAAATAAAAAGGACTTCAACTGATATTCAGTCAAAATTTCTTTTTATTACAGCACATGCGCGTATTTAGGGTGGGGGGGGGGGGTTTGGGGTTATAACCATCGGTGTTATCCAGGGGGGTCGAGGGGTTTCAACCCCCCTGAAATTTTTATTATTTATATTTTTTCGTTTTTGCGCGTAAATATAGGGTTATAACAAAAATATTTTTTTTTCAACCCCCCCCCCATGAAAAAAATTTCGGATCCCAAGCCTGGTTATAACCCCCCCCCTTCTAAAAATTTCTGCGCCTGAATTAAGGGGGGGGGGGTCTAAAATTAGGGAAAAAAAATTCGAGCAATAAAAAATTTAAAAAATGGAAATTTTTTAAAATTTATTAAGATTTTTTTTTAAAAAATACATTTTTGTCGGATTAAATATTTTTTTTCCCTTTTTTATTTAAACTCCCCCCTCTTAAAAAAATTCCTGGCTACGCCACTGTTACAGACTTCGTTAAATTTTTACAAAATTTTATTTAAACGCAATCCTTCATGCGTAGTAAATATAAACAAACAGGTTATAAAAAGTTAAATTGAAATTATCAGTCGCTTTTTTCAGTTATAAAAAATAATATACTACTAAGTCCAGTAATTTTTAGTGCCTTTTTACTCAACAAGTTAGCTAATAATGTTTACCTAGTATGAAAGTGGGATGTAAAGATTACAGAAAAATATATATAAATGATATAAAGTATACATAAAAAAACAAAAAAAAGGTCGAAAACTGCAATATGAGACAACATAAGGTAAAAGCAATTTTTTACGTATTAGCTTTACACAAATTGTAACCGTTTAAGTGTAAAAAATAGCATTTTACATTTTTATACACATCATTATAAAAATATAACATAAAATGCAAAAAGTAAAATTTAAGATCGCCTGAAATATTTTTATATATAAAATTTTTGATATAAATAAGTCTGTATTTTAAAAATATTTGCATGGTATAAACTACAACAGTCTAAAATTAAAAACAAAATATTCTAGTGTATTCGTACAAAAGACTATAATATTGTCAGGCTGTATGAAAATGCAAAAAATTACAGCTTCATATACATATGACCTTAATTACTATGACCTTTTTGTATCTCAAAGATCTTTTTATTTCTGATTGTTCATTTTGCTTTATGAAGACAAATGAAAAGCCAACAACTAACGGAATACAAGTCACACATACTGAAATTAGGCATTATCTAGTTTTTAAAGCTATAATATAAAAACATTATTTTTTTTTCATGCAGTTTTTTTTTTGATTTTTTTATTAAGCAATACAGAAAACTCTTTCTTGTTCCTAAATACGTAGTCTAATGTCTTTAACATACTATTTTCTTACAGAAAATTAAACTTAATTGACATTTAAAGCTACAAATTAATACTCAGAATTGCATTACGGTGCTGTTTGCATGTACAATATACCTGATTTTCTTATTTTAATATCTAACTTATAAATATTATTGAATACATGATCGCATGATGGACGAGAAAATACCAGATTTATACAGATAAAGCCATACGACTATGAAAAAATTACTGTAATTTTGTGGTCAGTATTCTCGCTTTTTGGATCCAGGTGGGGATTGAAGCCCATATTCTTTCTTTTAAAAAAAGTTTACCTGAATTTATAGACTGGCTTTTTTTTGCAGAAGATTATTGATATAAAATAAAATAACTGTTTTTTTCAAAACCTTTAAACTTAAAAAAAATTATATTTCATATTTTATATTTTTAAAATAATTTTTAAAACGTTATTTTATTTACCAAGCTGACTAGCCGCGATCCAAATACATAATATCTAGTGACGCCACTCTCTTGGTACCAAAAATTCTGCCTTTATTGCTCATTATATAAAATACACTTAGTCATTATGACTTATTTTTTACATTTTATTTAAAGTATATATATATGTTATTTACATGTTGTTCCTGAATGCCGTAACATAAAAAATTTATAACAAACAAACGGTTTTGTTCAAATATTATGTAAACAGGTGCCATTATAACTATAAAAACATTTTAAAACTGTATTACATTTTTAATATAGAAAGAAATGTTTTTTGTTTTAGTTTTGGTATTAAGTTTTTTATTTTAAAAATCCGAGGCGCATTAATGGAATTTTTTTCAAAACTACACTCTTTTAAAAACAAAATATACTTAAGGTATCATATACAGAAAAAAGCTATAAAAAATAGTAATGTAACTGTAATTTATACAAATTCCTAACTTTTAAAAATATTTTTTTTGTTTTTTTTGAAAATCTTTAATGAATAAGTATATGATCGTTCTTTACACAAAATATATCCTGACGTTCACGGTAAGTCACAGTTTAGATTTTAGGTATGACAACCAAAACCGAACGACCACTTTTCATTTAATCTGTGGTAAATCGTTGTTTGTATATGTAATCAAATTGGTTCTAGTTTTACTTTAGGGTTTTGTAGTTAAAATTTATTTTGAAATACTTTTCACTGCGTTGTTTTACTTTTTATGTATCTTTTTTGTACAAATATAATCTCTTACAAAAAGACATGACATTGTAGAAAACTAAAGATAATTAACATCGGGTTTATAAAAAAAAAACGAAATAAATACAAATTTTACAGTTTTTTTTTTTCTATATGAAACATATTTAAGAATTTTTTTTTTTTTGTTTTTGACTACAAGTGTATATTATGCTTAACTAATACAAACTCAAATTTTTATTACTAAAAAAAATTCTCTTAGTTTTCTAGGAACGCTTTTTAATACTTCATTAGTAGAAATTACATAATAAATTGACCACTGCGCTATGAATAGAAGTTGAAAACGTAAAAAAAAGTAAAGCACTTTATGCATTCTTTAATAAATAAATAACAAGACATAGACAAAATTTACGTCCCAATAAAAATATTTTGAAAAAAAGTTAAATGTATACTAATAATGTGATAAAAGTAATCTTACATAAATATGCAATTTTTATTGTATAAAAAGCGTGGTATCGATAGATTGAAAACTATTTGGGTTTTGGTTTTTATTATTATAGTTTTTATACTTTATTTATAATATTATTTCTTCATACTAAAAACTAGTAGTAACGAACGAAAAATTGTCAAAACCCTTTTAAAGAACCTTCTTGGCTTAGAAATTTGTGCTTTCTTTTCGTATAACTGAGTAAAAAAACATATGTATATATGTGCGTAAAAAAACAAAAGCTGAATAATATGACACATAAAAAATAATTTCTAATATATTAATATGTGTATAAAATGCACCCCTTTTGCGTTTACAAATATGCATTTTACATATAATGGTACATACAACGTTTGTTCTAAAATCATGCCAATACTTTTTTTTTTACTTTTTGTCTTCAAATACTTGTGTTAAATGTTTTTATCAGGTTCTGTACATATGTCTTGCAGGGTGATATTTTATGTTTAATATAAGGAAACATAATTTCTGCTTTATTTTTGACGTATATACTTATAAGGATGTTTCTTCATTATTTATTTTATTATTAACTTTAGCTATTCATTTTTGCAAAGGATAAAAGCTAATTTTACTGCCTGGCATAGTTTTTTGTGTGCAAATTTACATTCAGTACGTTTTATTTGTCAATTTATATTTTTTGAAACGCAAAAAAAGTTTTTAAAATGAATTAAATACTGCGACTATAAAAAAAAACAAACAAGGTTTTTAAATAACAAGCAAAATAAGACACAATAATAGATGCATGAAAAAGATCGTGTCCATAAGAGTTTTTTGTGTTGCTGTATCTTGTATGTAATTAACACCTTAATTAAACCTTATATTAGTTTTTTACAAAATACACAAGCTAAAGAAATTTTTTAGTCAAAAAAACATTTTAAACTTTTTTGCACTCTTACCACAAAAAGACTGTTTTTGTCCTCAGGGTCAAGGCATTATAAAATCACTACACTTACCTCCATTTTAAAAAACTATGACATAAAAAAAAATAAAAAAACTCAAAGGTAATCTTTTTTGTAATGCTTGTCTAGTTTTATACACTTCATAAGTATTTGGCATGTCAAAAAAAAAAAAATTATGTAGTGGCATCAAGACAAAAAGTCACAATTTGTAAAAACAAAGATTAAAGCAATGTAAGTTATGTAATCAATAAGTGTTTTAGTTTTTACTATTTTTATAAATACCTCTCTTGTTTCTTTTTTCATATGCGTATATTTTACTTCTGCAAAAAAATCAAAGGGAATTTTAAGAAGGTTTTTTTTTTACATACAACAAAGCTGTTTCTTTTTACATTTAATTATAAGTACTTGTATTGTTTAATTGTTTTGGTAAACTTACACAAGCTTTGATTTTGTGATAAAACGGCGCGATACTAAAAAAACAAATGACGCTTTTTCTAGCTTCGTAAATTTCAGTTTAAAAGTTATTGTAGATCAAACAAGATATTAGCAAAAATAGTATTTACGGTAATAAAAAAGACAGAATATATTTTTTTTACATAAAAAAAAACTTTTCAAAAAATTACACTTGGTAGATCTCCAATTTTACATATACTTAGAAAATAATCTAGATTTTATATAAAATTGCAGTAAAATTAATATAAATAACACTCTGGTACGCTTTTATTAGTTTACTGCCAGTCTTTTTTTATTCAAATCGAATAGTAAGTTATTTTTGTACCATGTCTAAAAAAAACTATATTGTCTATTTTAAGATTGATAAAAAATCAGGCCTGCTAAACTAAGGATGTTAATGCATTTTTCTTGTTATTTAACATGCACAAAAAAGAAGTTGATTACTAAAATACAACACCAACAAAAAGTACTTGCCCAATTAAATTATATATTATAAACTTTTAGAAATAAAAAAAAAAATTCTAATGGTATGTATCGTTACTGGCATTAAATTCTCCTTGTTGTACATATTATGAGATATTTATAAAACAATAAAACTTACGATTATTAGAAACCTGGTTAAAACAAAAAAAACATCGGCTTTTATGATTATAAAGTCACATATTTTTTTCATGTAGATATTGTTTTACCACTTGCAAGTTTTTGCCTAATACAAGTTAATTCTTTAATAAGATCACAGCAATGGTAAAAATTAAAAATACCATGGGGTAGAGGGATACGAAGAAATGTTTGTATACAGTTGTAGTTTTGGTTTAGATCTGAAACAAGTGTTTAGGGGCACAATTTTTGCGGACGGGGGTTTAAATTTGAATTTTTTAAAAAAAAATTTGTCTAAAAAAATTTTTTTAGTTAATGCATGCAAGATGAACTTTGCAAAAAATGCGTTATTATATACAGGCGTAAAAGAAATGACTGAATAGGATGGTACACTTCGTGGCTACCCAACTGCCGTTAGGTGAGAAAATATTTGAAACTTTTAAATTTCTATTCTGGGCTATGTTAACAGTGGCAGATTTTATGATTTTGCTAAAAACTTAAATTTTATATTTTTAGGGTGCATGATTCTATGAATGATCCTTAAGAAAAAAAAAATATATGCATTTGTATAAAGTGTGTAAATTGAAAGGAGTGTAAGCAAATTCTAATTGTTTTATACTTATATTATATATTGTTTACAGCTAAGATAAGCAAGATGTTTTTTTTCTCTTTTTATTGTTATGATCTACAACATACTGAGTATGACCACTTGCTTTTTTTACTTCCCTTAAGACAAAAAGTTTATATTAAGAAATCGCGGAGTATTATACGGCCTAAAAATTAGAAAACTAGTGTAAAAAATAAATAAACACTGTGAAATGTATGATTTGTATATATTTATATGAACAAATGATTTTTTTAAAGCCGTCTATTCTTTATTAAATGTACCTTTAAATGCTTGCTTTTTATCATTGAAAGGACGTTAAAACGATCACAAATTTAAAAATAACAACATTTAAATGAATAAATACTATAGGTCCGATTCACATCTAGTGAATATATACATAATTTGCTTTGATTGGAATTACAAATGTTATTGATGTACTTTTTTATATATATAATATACTCTCATTATATTTATTGTTTGTTCTTTTTGTAGACTATATTATATCCATAAAAAAACCATAAATTACACGACCTATATATTCTAGTCCTAGTTTGGGGAATAATTAAAATTAGAAATAATCAAATTTAAAGAAAAAACCAAATTATGTCAACTCTTTACATTCTAGCCTGTTTTTTAACTATTTTTCATTTATTTCATAGTATGAATTAGTATATATGTTACGGGCAATTTATATAATCAGGCATTTTTTAAAATGCCCAGGCAATTTCCTCTTTTAAACCTCAGAATTTATATATTTGTGGCCCAAAAGAGTAAATTTCCCTGGCATTTAGTAAAATGCCCGATTTAATAAATTGCCCGTAGCATATATATACAGACAGACAGACGTCTGTTGTAAAATTTTATTATTATATAAGGGATTTAAAAAGTAATTAGTAAGTGAACAGCCCTATTTGTTATATGGAAACAAGTAACGGGGTTTTTTTGTCAGCCTCAGACAAGGATCCATTTTTATTACCTTTTGAAATATGAAAAAGATCACCCTCGAAATTATAAATGGGGCTGATAAAGTGTCAGTGGCGTAGACAGCATTATATTTGCCCGGGGCTGGTCAGTGTTTTTTTTTTATTTTTAGTCGTAAAAACACGATTAAAAATGACAAAAAACATAATTATTTTTTTATAAAAATTGTCATTTTTAAATTTTTTTATATTAGGCCTGTCTGATTCAAATGGGTGTTTATGTGTCTGATTAAAAGTGTTTCACGCCACAAACGTTTGTGTATTTTTCGCTGTTTTTTTGTAAAAGTTTTTACGTCCATAAACATGCGTGTCTTTTTGACGAAAAAGTAATATGATCGTTTCTGAATGAAAAAAAGAACAAAAATTTTGCCTGGACAAAAATATAAACACGATATTTTTTTCTTGTGGATAGACTCTTTGTTATTAAAAGACTAATTAGAGTTTATTATAACGAGAAAACGTGTAAATTTAAATGACTTGTAAAAATCGGATTTTACGAAACGTCGTTATTTTTTCTAAAATATTAAAAAAAACTTATAAAGTTGCAAGTCTGCAACAAAAAAAATATAAACTATTTTTTTATTAGCATTTTTACAATTAAAAAAACAAAAATAACAGTAAACACGATTAAAGCAACTTGATATACTAAAAATGTATATTTATATAAAATGTTACTATAATTTCTGTTTTTTTTAGAAAATTTTTTAAAAGCCGCTAAAAAGTAAATCTTAGGTCAAAAAAAAGCGCTTAATCCTAACTTG
This sequence comes from Agrenia bidenticulata, assembly GCA_034694785.1. NCBI lineage: Eukaryota > Metazoa > Arthropoda > Collembola > Entomobryomorpha > Isotomidae > Agrenia > Agrenia bidenticulata. Next base: position 6,127 of record JAQFYM010003707.1, on the reverse strand, counting down.
TATTTTTTCTTTCTTTTATTTCGTATTGGCCAAGTGTTTTCCGGCATTGTGTTTTTCTTTTTGCGTACATTATATATGGGTTTATATCGGGTCAAGTTATGATTAACCCTGTTTCTTTAGTATTTGTACGCTTTTGTTTATATATTAGTAAAAATATAAAAAAATACGTATAATCTAATTTCTAAACTCAAAACACAAAAATAGTGTTTATAGCCGTATTTCACGTAATTTATAATTATTTATTAGTGCATACTTCTTCTTGGTATTTTAGTACTGTTATCCTTTTCTTTTTATTCTAAGTGCTTATAAACATGTAAACGGATGTTTCTGGAAACGTGCCCCAAGAAAGAGGACATATGGACAAAAGTGTTTCTGACGTCATAACGTATTCCATAAACATCATTTTTTTGACAAAAAGACACTTTAGTTCAAAAACGTAATCGGTGTTTACAAACGGGCTGGAAAAACGTTTTGAGTCATTGAAAACGACGCGCTTGATCGTTTTTAATCGTTTCGATTATTAATGTTTCTGCAAAAACGTTTATGGTCGTCTAAAGCGACACGAAAAAAATTTAGATGAGCAAATTCGTTTACACTTCATAAATGAGCAGCTCATAAACGCGCACTTATGCGAATCAGACACGCCCTCGGGTTTTTGTGTCAAAAAAATCTCTGCACAAAAAAAAGACCCCCCTTAAATTCAGGCGGAAAATTTTTTGAGTGGGGGGTTCAAACCCCCGAAACCCCCCCTGGATACGCTACTGTAAAGTGTACGAGCTAAAATTATTAATAAAAAATTTTGTATTGCAGCAGTATTTAATTAATGATTTTTTAATATTTTAGATGAAGTTATTTCTTACAACACTTAGATTCATACTCATTTAGTAAACTATTTAAACCACACACCAATACGCAAACATTACATGTACAATCACTCTTCCCTGCACATTCATCTTTGTTAGCTGTTTTTTTTTTTTCCTCTTGTTTACCTTTTGGCCCTGCCTTGCTTTCGCCATCACAAGTTTTTTGTTCGTTTATTTTATGATGTTTTATTTGTTCTATTAAATCAACGAGATTACATTCTAATTCTATATATTCATTGCATTTCTCCATAATATCAATATAATCGTCCTATTTCTTTTAATTTCATCTTTACTTTGTGACATTACATATTCATGAAGATTTGGAAATAGCGATTTTATATATGGCGTATATTCTCCAAAAATATCAGTTTTTAGATTATCTGTATTTCCCTCTTCTGACCGGCTTCCAGTGTCACTCTTAACTGATTCGTTTGTTAAGTGTCTGTCTTTATAAGCTACTCTCCGATCGCCGACTTGTTTATGTTGTGTCCATATGTCAATTAGCGTTAAATTCCAAACACTATCCCCCAAGGAATCAATTGTTGGCCATGCCTGCTTTAGATAATCTTCTTTTTCTGCCTTTAAAATAGTTATGTTTTGTGTCTGTAAAATTGTAATTAAAGTAGAAATAAAACAAACAGCATTATTCTCTATCGCGTTTGAAATTATTTCTTGTGCAAAAGCCTTTACAAAATCATCCGGTGTTCCAATCTAAAAACCCTGCATAACTCTAGCATTCCGTTTTTGTTGCTTGAATTTTTAATTTTAAATCTTCTTTGAAGTCTTCGCCTTTTTTCTCTTTAACTAAATTTTTATTTTCCATTGTTTCTTTCTTTTCCAACTGCATTTCCTTGTTATTCTTTTTTGTCTGGTTCTTCTTGCTAGAAAGATCTTGTTTCTCAGTGGTAGAACATGAATTCGGTTTTATAACTTCCAAATTCTCATCTGTTGCATTATCAGATTGGTCCGAAGTTTGAGTGGCCGGATGTTCGGTTTTTTTTTGATTAGTGTTCATTGGTGGATGAGGGGTATAAAAAATATTGATAAAAAAAAGTTTAAATTAAAAGCATGTCATTAAAAATTTTTAATATACGCTATAAAAAAATTATTTATGACTTAGTGAGCGTTGTTTTTTTTAAATAATTTGAAATCCGACTATAATATACTGTGGAGAATTAAATGGCCCGGTCTAAAATTTCCACCACAATATTATCCCAATACCAAAATGACTATATGGAAAAATAGTTTAGAGAGACACAATTATCGAGTATTAAAATTTATTTTACGGTCAATAAGTTAAGGGGTATGGAATCAAACCAAGTTATTTGATATGTCCCCTATATTCTGGTACCAAAACATATGTTACTTCATGTACCGCTTTATCGCGTTGATGTAATGTTAAAGTCTAACTACATAGTAATAGTTTGTGTGGTGCTTTTTTAGGGGCTATGTCTACCTCTTAATGGATAAAGTTCAATTTTTTGCAGATATAATGCTTTAAATAAAAAAATTTTGCTTATTCTTAGTATAAAAATAACAAATATCGCGTTTATTCATAATGCTAGGGGTATGTTTTAGATAAAGTCAGCAACAAATTCTACCAGGTGATTTTTAGGCAACACGGTAGTATGTTACCTTGTCAAATTAAATCTATTTATCATATTTATGTTTATATACACATTTAAATTCATTAAAGGACTAACTAAAGTAGTGTTTGCGTAAAATTGATTTTTTTTTATGGATTCTTGAATATTTGAGCTATACAGCAGAGGCGTAGTCAGGAAACCCAGAAGAAGTTGCAGTCTGTATTTTTTTGGTAAAAACGACTATAAAAACATATTTTTAAATTGCCATATATATGTTTAACGTGTATTTTTGTTACAATTGCATTTTTAATTTTTTTGAATAGAATTTTATTTTCATAAAAAAGACTGCACCAAAAAACGCCTGCCCAGGAAATGTAAGCGCAAAATTTGCATGGAGGGGGGTTGGTCCCCCTGCTTCCCACCCCCCTGGCTATTCACCTGCATACCGTAAACTTTTAATTTGTTAAATATTTTTTTAACTACATGCTCTGTCAGATAAACTGCAATTTCGAATGTTTTAGAAAAAACGAAATTTCAATCTGTAATAAAACATACCGGTATTTTATAATTAAAATACACATTTGGATTGTTCTAAAAATCAAAAAACTCAAACTAAAATTGTCAGTTTAAGGTATTCCTAAAAACTAATACAATAAGTGAATATAATATATTATGTAAAATAAGGTTTTTAACAAATCATTTTCTCTTTTAATTGTTTTTCATTAAATAATATCCTTTATAATTTTTATGAGCGAAGTTTTAAAGAAAATGAACTGTTCAACATGGTCAAAATAGTACACATGCATTTTGCTGTTCAAAGGGTCATGGAAATTTTATTTGGGGTAGCATTCTCAAATTGCGCATGTACAGGGCTTTCATTTCTAGTTCAATATATGGAAAGTCAATTTTTGCATTTTGACAGTTAAATCTCACTTTTAATTTGTAGAATTTGTGTCTTGTCAGTTCAAATTCATTCGACTGCCCATTACAATATATACACATTTTTCTTGTAAAAGATTTATACAGAAGATATAAAAAAAAACATATCCATATTCAGCGGATGAAAGAAGAGACTATGTAGTGAATTTCTAATTTTTTTAAAATTGTAATATACAATATTTCTTCCTGTCTTGTTATTTTACTACAAATTGTTTATTTTTTTTGTGTAGGCAAAAAAACGAAAATTAAATGTCAAAACACGAAATAGAACAGTAAACTAAAAAAAAAAAAGCAAATCATAAAATTCTCTGCCAAAAAAATCCACAACACACCAATTTGACATCGTGTTATCGAAATAAGACTACAATAAAGATTTCTATCTAGATTAGTACAAAATAAGCAGAAAATAGCAAATTTTCTTGGTTTTAACAGTCTATATTGATTTAAAATTTTGTTCTATGCTGTTGTAAGATTTCGTATTTGACAAAGCTTGTAGTTGTCTTTCCTTTGGTTGACAATCATGTAATGGGTGTTCGTAGGCATTGGAGATACCTTAAATTTACGTGCCAATATAATTTTCTTTTTTTTTTAAAAATACGGGGTAAGATTTTTTTTTGCAGATTCTATTTATTTATTAAAAAAAATTTCTACTGAAAAATTTTTAAAGAGATTTTTTTGCTAAAAAAAGCAATATACAAATTTTAAACCTTTTTCAACTCAGTTTTAAAAAAATATACCGGGAGGCGGGTAATTCCCATCCTTCTTTCGAAAAGCTTATGTGTCATGGTATTAAGGCGTGTATGTTTTTCCTACCATGGTAGATTATACCCTCTTTTACAGCCTCACTTTCTACCATGGCGGCAAATTGTACCATGGTAGAAATTGCATCCCAAAACCGTATATTGTTATTTTCTCCCATGGTATTTGTAATACCATGGTAGAAATTTCTTTCCATTTAAAGACCATGGTATATTTCTTTCCTTTATTTTTAGACCGCAAAAATTGACAGATAAAAGATTTACATATGACAATATAAAGAGATTAGTAAAAGTAAGAACAATAAAAAGGACCGCAACAATCTTGCTGAAAATAGAAACAAAGCTCACATTCAGAAAGCGATATGGAAGGAACTTGCAGATGAGACCAATGACAGTGCATAGGAGATGAGGCCAGGTTTAAGTATAACACACTGCTCAAGGGTTTTTCGCAAGAACATAGTGTTTTTGAAAAAAAAAACAGGTGAAGGCCGCATCAAATGAATTTACCGGAATTTCATGCAAAGAGAATGTTGTACTGGACGAGAAATTGTCCCCATAGCCGCATTTGATTCAGAAGACTAAATAAGCCAAGTACTAGATAGTGAAGACCCGGAAAAAATATGTCAGTTCAAGATGAAATAAAGACAAGTTAAACGGTCAAAAGAGAACCGAAGGATTGAAAGGAAAATAAGAGTTCTAAGGATGAAGTGCACATGACTATGATGATGAATGCATTCAAAAAAAAAACGAACTACTGAATGGTTGGATCAATACACAGAAGACCCCGATGACAAATTCAACTGATTAAAAGGATATAAATAATCTGAAAGAAGTCATATCGACATTTAAAAGTCGAACTAGGGATGGGCAGAACCTCACTTTTAAAAATATGGAGAATATTCTCATGGAATATTCTCGGTAACGGTAATTTGTGAGATTAATCTTTTGCTGATATTTTTTGTTACAATGAATTCTAGATTGCATAAAATCACAAAAAATTATACAAAAAAAATAAAAAGGTGTAATCTGGCATATAAGCGGTAAATTTGCTATTTTTGTACGAAAATTCATTATCAAAGCATTTTTATTACACAATTTATAGTTTTCGTATCTATAAACGTGTCGAACTAAAATTCACTATAAGTAGGGCATAAAGGCAATTTGCCCCTCTAAAAATTTTTATTCAACATTATGATAAAATCTGGGATATATAAAACAAAACCTTTTTTTTAAAATAGAATGTGACGTAATAACAGCTTTATAAGTAAAATACATTTTGAACATTGGTTTTTATTCTTAAATTATGTTAAAGTTATGTTAGTTGTAATCATATAAAGAAATAAGATCTTGATACTGATTTAAAACACAAAAAACTGATGTTTTTTACCAGAAAAATTGCATTTATTATTTTTTTTAGTAAGTGTATATAATAAACTGAAGTAAATATTATAATGTATACTTAAAATGCGTGTATTGATACACAAAACGCATACTTCCACTTGCAAGACAAAAAAAAATTAGGTACTAAAAATTGTAAGGCTTTTAAAATAATACCCTGTGTTTTGGTATGTCTTTTTCAGTACATTTTTTATTTTACAATAACTTTCTTGTATAAATACATATTATTTCCTATTTTTTACTACAGGCGAAATAAAGTTTATTTAAATAACTGATATTAAAGAACGTGTTCACTACGCACACAAAACCAGGAAAGCTTTTTTAGCATTTTTTTAACTATAAAGACAAATAACTACAATATTGAAAATTCTATTGACACTTTTTTTCGTAAAAGAGCACCTTAAAAGTGCCATTTTTTGCATTGTACTACAAAGGTTGGAAGGTTCGCTAAATAATAACGTTATATTCCATGCTCGTCCAGTAAACTAGTATTCAAAAAGTATTTTTGTGTTAATTTAAACCGGAAGCCAGTATTTTGTCTTTATAAAGAATAATAAATACCTTTTTTCGTTTCGTTTATATT
>JAQFYM010003706.1:0-17689 GCA_034694785.1 Agrenia bidenticulata | reverse complement strand
AATCATTATTGTTTTAATGCATAAACAGCTAAGGCATTTCTATCAACTATTTCACACTACTCAATGCTCGACACTCGTCAACAATCTTTTTAGGTTACGAATAGCTCAGCCTTATCAAGTTTTGCTCTGAATAATAAAATAAAAAATCCACCCTGGTGTTGAAATCCTACTCCTTAAATCAGTTTAGCAAGTAGACATATGGGGAAAAAGCTCATGGATGCAACCTGTTTTTTTAGAAAGGGTACCCCTTTACCAGTTATTGTTAGTGTCTAGACTCTTCTGATTCTAGTTTTACTTGCTGGCGGCGGCTGATTACTGCATTGATTTGAATATCTTTTTGATTTTACTCACACTGCATATCTTTCGAGTAGAAATCGATACCTTTTGTAGTTTAAGTGTAGCCATAAAATCTAGTAACTAACTTCTTTGTCTCTGGTAATCTCGTAGACTCTTCGAGGTGAAAAATGATGCCGGTTAAACCTGAGCTATTCCCAGCTAAATCAATCTGGTACAAGTGTCTCGTGTGCCAAAAGTGCTTTCAATTCTCAGAGGGCTTAATCCAGCACCGGACCCACTCCGAATGCTCCCTGGAGTATGAAGGAATCCTGAAGGAAAGGTCGGGGAGGTAATTAACATATCTCTGATCCATTAGTATCATAATGTATTCAAAGTAGTATCACATTACCATAACTTACAATTTAGTACTTAGAACCAACTCCTTATTGCTATTTTATGGTTTAGATCAATTCAAACGAATCTGGAGCCCGAGGCCAGCTCAGGAATTAATTTGGAATTGGAATGTAAAGTTGAGCTGAGCCCTAATGAGCCGGTGGTGGTGGAGGTGGATATTGCCAGAGACTCCTCCAGTTGCTCGAGTATCATGAAATCAAATGCCAGTCCATCCCATGGGCCTAAAGTGCAAACGCGAAAGCAACTCCTGGCAAAAATGAATCGTTCAGTAGGATTCAAATGCTACTTTTGTACCACGCCCTTCGAAGAGTTTGAAACTCTCAGCGGTCACATGAAGGAACATACTAATGAATCTCCAGACACCTACAAGGACTCAAGATCAGCTAATGCTACTCTTCAGTCACTGTCCCTTAATATCCCAAGGCTTGCTAAGCTCGATAGGTGTAAGATTTGTAATAAGATTTTCTCCAACTCTTCCACTTTGAAATCCCATATTTCTACTATCCATGCAAAACGGGAATTATATTCTTGCGATGTTTGTGATAGAATATTTTTGTCTCAGCGTGGCTTGAGAGTCCACGTGTATTCAACTCATCCCCGAGTCAAAAGGTCTATTTAAAAATTACTTGACCAACCGAACATTAAACATATGCAATCATTGTAAAACGATAAGAACTAAACCTGCCAACCAAGACACATTATATTTCCGATATTAAATGTTAATAGCAGAGATACAAGTCACACAAAATGCAAAGACTTTAAAAAATATAAATACAAACACTAAAAGAAGCTCGATATTTTCGATTGCTGAACAGGGTATTTGAAATTGTGTGCTCAAGGACGGTCTACCCGTCTGTCACCCTCAGTGTTTTGAAAATGCGTCCTATCAAATGTTGTTCAGTTATTATTATTTTATAATTATTGTAAGTATGGTGTTCTTAGTTTCTAAGACTTAAATGACTGAGTGACAGGGAGTATTCTGTTTGTTTTATTAAGTCCCTTTGCCCTTGTCGTCAACTTGAATTAATAATCTTATGATGAATGCATTTATAATAATGTTCTTCCACACAACAAATAGAAAATAATCCGTCACCTATTGCCTTACCCGACGGTATTTTTACAATCTCATTCCAATCGGTCTATCAAACCTGCCGTAGAAAAATGTCTTACCCCTCGTGCTACAATTTAAAAGTCTATAAACGCTTTATCAAACCAATGTTGCTAATTAAATAGCTCAAAAGAGCATATAATATTTTTTTACTGTACTATGTATATACTCGTACTTACCAATTTGTTTCCTTATGTACAACATTGTCAATCTTAACTTATCGAGCAACGAAATAAAAGTAAATATTGTTCCTATGCTCTAGATTATATCAAAAAAGGTTCCTGGGAAAGAAATTTTATCTGAAACACTTCACAACACTTCACATGCCTTAGGAATAACAAGGTTAGTCTTTATTGAGCTTTGATGGAGCAAGCAAGCCATGAATCGGGTAATCTAATTAGGGTCATAAATTTTATCACAGCTCAAACGGATTTGTTGTCTACTTATCTTTCCTTATCAGCTGGACGGGCTGATCTTGTTCAATTTACTTAATTTCAAAGGTAAACAAGATAAGAGTGTAGGGAAATGACCAGGATGTTTGAATCATTAGAAATTACAGGTAAATCTTTCTTCGATTTCTAGAAGACCAAATGAGTTTAAGCAAGCCTGGACGATTTACAATAACATCCACATGGTACAAGTGCCTGGTGTGCCACATTTGCTTTCAATCTCCTAGTTTATTGATTACTCACCGGACTGTCTCCGAATGCAAGTTTAAATATGGGGAAATCCATAAGCAGCGAATGGAGAGGTGAGAGTTTTTATTTTATTTCATTGAATAAAAGCTAAATAAAACATTTAAAAAGACCAATTAAGTTTTAAACACCTTCTCTGTACAAAGGGAAAGGAACCGTGTTCCGGAAGAGGTGGATGACCAACCTGTTGATGTCCCCATTTTAGAGAATCTATCTGACAGTGATGAACCCGACTCCACGAGTGCTGAATTAAATTCAGATTCATCAAACGAGTCTGAAAATATAACTCCGGTCAGCATACCAAAACTGAGGGATGGACCCTTATTGTGTGACTCTGAATATGACTGCTACTTCTGCTATTTAAAATTTACGGATATGTATCGACTAAGGCTTCACATGTATAAACATACTAAGGAAAAGCCATTCAGCTGTTCTACGTGTCAAAAGGGATTCACAAGAGCTGACCTCTGCGTCCGGCATAAACATCTTTCGAAGCACTGATCTGAGTATTCATTTATGTAGAGAAATGTCCATGTAAATTACACAGTGAGCATGGATTTTAAACTGTTAGTTTTTTTGGCGCCTGTTAAATTAATGGACTACTTACTTGTTACGCGACCATTTACAAACTCCTCAAATTTATCACAATTACGATTATCATGTCAAGTTAATGGTGGACAAAATCATTTGAGCAAAGCCAATAAACTTTTAAACTGCTTACATAATGCCTGAAGTATTCATTTCCATTTAGTGAGAGTAAATTGTCACTCAATACTCAAATTAAGTAATCATAGAGTCAGGGACTTAATGTGAGATTTTTTCATTAGTATAAGATGGCAAATATTTATTCATCACATACAACGCCGCTGTCATATTAGTCTTACGGCTATATTTTCACACCTTCATAATAGATGAAAGAAGCTTTAAACAAATTGATCAGGGATCGGAAATAACTGAAAATGACTTGCATGATTAAATTGCAATAAATTCGATAACGTCCTAATACAGATTTGATAGGACTGTAATATAGGACTGTAATAATAATATTTTGTAGCCATAAATCCTCATTAATAAAAATCGAGCTGTAGACATCTTGTAGCCCAACTGATTTAATATGTCAATCGAAACGAAACTTTTCGAAATCGGTAAGTGGTCGATAAAAAGTGCTCAGACAGTCGGCTATCTTCCACTGTCAGTTGTAAAGTCCAAAAGTGGGACATCGTTACATTTCAAAATTCAATCCAAATCTGTTGCCTCTGCTCTGATCATACTTGTCTTGTCAATCTGTTGGGAACTCAACTACTTCTACCACTTCAAGTCCTACGCTAGATTCTCGGCAATATTGGGTGCAACGGAGAAATACGCCAACATGTTCTTCATAATTGTGACCTGCCTCGTCGGCATCTACTTTCGAATCACAGCCCTTACCGATGGAGGCAGGACCCTAGAGTTTTGGAAAGAGAATATCAAAACCTTTGAAAAAGTCCAAGTTACCCTTGGCTTTGAAAATACGAACTTGTTGGACCGGGAAGAATTTAGCAGAATCAATGGCAGTCTTAAATGGTCTGTTTTGGCCAATACGATAAGCGTTGCGATCCATTGCGTAGCCGTCCATGGGTTTCGGTTATTAAAATCCGTTCTTGATGACACGGTGTGGGCCACTGACTCAGAATTGTACCTGGGGACAGTCTTCTGGGCTTTTCTGGTCTTGCTGCATGTCTTCAATGCTAACTGGCTCTGTTTTTTTATTCAAATCTATTCTGCCAGCTTTAAATGTGTGGCAGAGCGGATTAAAAATCTCAAAGAGATCCCAGAGAACACTCCTGTGATTTATGTTTCCGAAATATTTATTCATTCTAATCTAAGACCGATTTCGTGGAGTATGGTGAGCCCTTTTGAAATCCAGTTGAGATGTTGTATCGAGGCCTTCAACATCCTGGAGAAACAAGTCACCAGATTCAATAGCTTTTTTGGAGATCAATTGATAATTGAAATGATTTTATGTTTAACGAGCTTGGTGGTTCGCTTGTTTTTTGGTAGCCTTTGGCTTAGCAGAGGTGGAATTCGGCAAATGGTTAATCTGGCTGTTCCGATTTCCGTTTTTGCGAATCAGCTGTACTGTCTTTGCACTGTTTCGGGGGAAATGACCATTGCGTCACAAACGGTGGCCGCTGCTGTTTTTAAACACGTCTCATTTCAACATCTGAGTACAGACACAAGAGTTAAGGTAAGCTTCAATGATTTAAAAAATAATTGTTCCAGGATGACACACAAGTTTGAAATCTGAAATGAATTATTGATATCAAGTTGCAATTACTGGTGACGAAAATCCTAAAGGGTCCCCCAGTTATTAGTGCCCGACACTTTTTCATTTTGAACCGTCATTTGGTTACCTCAGTAAGTCTAACCCGGTCCAGCGTTATTTTACCTTGAAAGTGATTTGATTATTTATATTTTCATAGGTTTTGAGTGCAATGACGACATTTCTCATCGTTTTGGTTCAGTTTAAAGACGCGGATGAGAATAGTATTTAATGGAAATCTTGAGTCTTTGGCACAAAGCAGAATGGAAAGAATTTATTTTAAAGATAAATATGATTGAGGTAGTTTTGATTTTGTTTTAATTAGAATCCAAGTTAGAACAATTGTATTGTAACGTATCGTATTCAATTAATTTAGATCTTATTATCATGAGATACAGACAGTGACATAATACTGTCCAATGTTCCAATATTAGGTTGTACATTGCTGTTGAATCATGGCCACATGGGCTCTGATAGACAATTTTGACAGAAAGATTATATACGTCAAAACGCATTGCAGTAAGTATAAATATGTCTGCACTATTTATCTGTTTCAGTTAAGCTGGGGCTTTTCGGCATGTCGGTGTTTATCGATAAAAAAATTTATTGATGAATCATAGCTGATTAAATTTTTGTGTAATTCCGGGCCACTAGCTAGTCACTAAATATCAGAGCAGTTTGCCAATCCAGCCCACTAATCCGTTTATCAAGTAGATATGATTTGGAACACTCGGTGTGATTCCTTAAGCATGATTAAAAATCATTCCACACACCTTTCCCTTATTCCAATCCATTTCTGTTAGTTAAACCAAATCCATTTGGCTATAGTTCATATTATTGAAAAGATTCAGAAGCCGTTATTAAAAAACTCAATTATGCCAACCGGGTACACACTGTTGTTAAACTGGGCTAGGGATAATGCCCGCATTGACAGTGAGTTCCTGCGGGAAATTTTGGCCGAATTTTTTGGTACTTTCATCCTTTGTGTAAGAAGATTTTAAACATATTTAAATAATAATTTTTCTAGCACCATTAATGTGGGGACAACGTTTAACTGTCTGTGTTTTTCAGCTCTTAGCTGTGGGTGGGACTTGTCAAGCTAGCGTTTCCAATGGCTTTTCTTATGACAGTACAAATGCATCGGTGGTTGCTACCGCCTTTGGGTACTTCATTGCAATTCTATTGTTTGGAGAAATTTCTGGTAAGTCTAAATAATATATGGTAAAACATGATTCCATAAAATAAGTCAGTTAAATCGAATCTAAACTCAATCTAATGTACAGGAGCCCACGTTAATCCTGCTATATCCCTCGGAATGGCAATTGCCGGTCGACTCTCATGGATCAAAATCCACGGATATATCTTGGCCCAGTTTTTGGGGGGATACTTAGGATCACTTTTGGGGTATGGATTGTACGTAGGTATGTCTCATCATCAATTGTCTTAACCCTTTGCAATCAATCAATTTTGTATTACCAATTTTTCAAAAACAATTTCAACAAACAAACAACCGATCTTGTGACTGTTTCTAGATTATATTGGGTTGGTACCTAGTATTTCAATTCCAAATATTCCCGGATCAGCCAGTCTGTTTAATGCTAATCCAGGAATTATTCAAATTGGTGCTGGATTCGCAAATGAGGTATGTGATTATCGTTGGTTAATAGAAAAATATGTACACCTCATAAATCGGTTTGGATTAGACTGCCGCGTGTACGGCTGTAATGCTTGTTATCTTTCGGTTACACAAGGCTCATCTTGCTGATCTGTACTTGATTAATTGTGCGAGTAATAAACTCTCTGTAAACTATTGCAGATAGTAATAACTTGGATATTTATGATGTCCGTCATGGCAGTGATGGACAACTGGAACACAAGGACACCAAGATGCCTCCAAGGACTATTAATTGGATTAGTTGTAATCGGACTTGGATTTGGATTTGGAAAAATGACCGGAGTTATGATAAACCCTGTGAGGGATATCGCTCCAAGACTCGCAGCGTTGACTTTAGGCTGGAGTGCCGATAACGCTATCAAGGGGCTTAATGGAAGTCAATGGTGGAGTGTGGGATTCTTTGCCCCATTCATTGGTGCCATTCTGGGATCATTCTTTTATATATTTGTCATCGGATCTCAATTAAATGTTAAAGGTGTAGTTATGGATCGTCCTGAGGTCAATCAAATTGCGAAAGACCCCCAAAACTACTCGGAGGACTGGAGGACAACTGTGTTTGTGCCACAGGCTGACCTACAGTCTCCTCCAGTTAGGGTCCGTTTCGCAGATAACTCCAAACAATACATCTAGCTCAGCTTATTAAGGATACTGAAATCAAATTACCTCATTTTTATCATGGAAAATAAAAATAAATTCCAATGTTTATTACATCGCAGAAGGAACCAAAGTTACATCGTCACTGTCGTCGTCAAGTTCAGGGACATTTTACGACAAAAAAATGGGTCTTGATATAATGCAAATGCTGCACGTAGGAATGCTTAAAATGTGATTGTAAAAAGCAGTGTAGCACCTACCAGACAGGGAAACGTTTAGTTGGAATTGTTGGAAATTAGTAATGAATACTTGACAAGGACAAGCTAAGAAAAGTTATAGGTTTGGCAATTGGCTCGAATCAAATGATAATTCCGCTAGGGCTGTCCATAGCCTATTCATCTAGCAATAAAAGCTGAGCTCATATTCATTAATAATCTGATCCAAATCATTGACATCAAATCCCCTTGATTGATTGGAGACAGAGTTATTTTTGCTGCCGGCTATTCTGGTTGGAAGTTGGAATGATTAATTGGCAACTGGTGATTCTAAAACAATTAATTAAAAGGTTAAAACGTTTAATCAATGGAACTACAGATTACTAGGAAGAATAAATGGTTACAGTAGTAGAGTTTATGATCAACCCTTTAACTGGCTATGATGTGTGTATTCATCCCCATGATAATACGCCACTATGTAATAATGATTTCCCTGTAAGGCTATTATTTAAATAGGCAAGTTAACAACTTCAAAGGGAATTGAGTCATTCTGCATTACCAATATTATTATTATGTTCAAAGACCCTAATTGGCAAACCGGTTCATTGGCTCTCAATGAATCGAGTTAGTTTGACCAGCCGAGCTTTGGAGACGATTCTTATCATCACTCCTTTGATACACTCTAAATTCTAAATATCCTTTAAGGCGATAAGTCATATGACCTTTGGCTAATTAATTACACACGTTCAGATGTTTGTTATCTTCCGCTAGTTCCGGTCGTAGCATCTTGTATGGATGGAAGGTGGCATCCTTGTTATTATAAAATGTCTATACTTTTCTTATTAAGAAAAGTTTGCCTAGTCCAAATTTTTTTAAATGTCGTAATTAAAGGTTTATTATGATTACCAGTTCCCTAACTAACCAACTTATGCTCTTATAACTAAATGAGTTTTGTAACCATTGTGCTTTATAATTTAAACTCGTATAACCTTTTACGATGACCAACAAGCGAAAATACTATCGACTTCCTCACATCCTTCCGGCCTGAAAAAAATCAGGTAACTGGTTTATCTTTCCAACCCATCTTCCTCCCAAATTATGTTCCAGAATGTTCAAAGAGGGTTTCAAGGACGTCCTTGGAAAAATCATGAATCCCACCCAAAATGATTTTCGACTCTCTTCCCAACATCTTCTTCTCAATCCCATATTCCTAATTAGTGACATTTCTCACCTGATTCCATTTCCTGTATCGCCACTAAGCAATAATCCCTCCGCTTCGAAAGTCTACAGTGAACCCTAAAACAGTTGCTCGTTACTCAATCTATAGATCTCTTGCATCACTCTATGAAAATTAAAAAAACAATTCCAATCACATCCTCATGAATCATAATCCATCATCTCGAATGAGGATTTGGCAACCCGGAAATCCTGAAATTTCAACACACTTGAATATTTAATTTATTCACGAGCTACCTACCTACAAGACTAATAAGTCTAAATGATCCATGTATGAGAAGGTACGAGTCTGATCTAATTAAGCTGGTTGAATGAAGCTACACCTGTCCATCACTTTTATTGTATGAGGTAACTCAATCCTCAAGGGAATCCGTCACCCTTGCCACCGCACCCTCAAATGCGTCAAAATCTCAGCTCTTACATTCCAATTAAATCTGATCAGAGTCTCATTCTTGAGATTCATGTCTTGTAACAAAAAACAAAAACATACCAGACACACATCGCCTACCTGGGCTAGAAATGTATTTACATCCATAGTAAACAACTCTATGAGGTCATCTTGACCTACATCATCGTAAATAAGTCACTTGGAATGACCGACTATGTAACTCACTCATCATGGGAAATTATTTAATCTCGAATCTTGTAGCATTGAAATGCTACTTGGCTAATTTCCTATTTATAAATCACCGACTGATTTCTACCTTCTTTGGTTGAAAGTAAGAGGAACTCGAGGGGATATGAATCATAAGTTTATGATTTAAAACGGGATTAATCTGATTGACTTCACTGACCTCGTGAATATCATTTATAGAATCGGAAGTCAGGTATTTGGTTTTGAACTTTGCTAAGGTCAAAATATAAAGGTTAGTAGTTTGTTAGTTAGTTGTCGGTTGGTAGCAAATGAAGCCCAGCCAGGGGCCCAATCCACCATAACGAATTAATTGTTAGCTAATTCCCAAGTCTATTGTGATCTTGAGGTAATCAATGAATCGACTAAGTGTTTTTTTATATATGGTTACAAGACGTTAGTGTTTCAGGTTATGAGATAACTTTTCTATTGTTACTTCCATTGAGTTAAGTTTACAGGGTTTGTGATTGTGATGCGTGATGTTGATTCATTTGATTTTATGCATATTTAAATCACCTTAAGATAAGCTAAAGACATCCAAATGTTTTTTTTAAATAGTTTAATTGACTCGGGGTCACTTTGCCTTATTTGAAATTTATTCAAGTCCTAATAGAATAATGCCTACGCACAAGGGAATATTATGTTTCAGCAAAGCCAAGCAACACCACCTCGTACTATCATGTTCCGAGGGATTAAATTATTTTCTATGCTTCGACAAACATGCAAGGTTACTACTAAACAAGCTTTAAGCTTTCTCGCTCTGCAGGCAAGAGTTACATCAGAAATCAAATCATCGTAAAATGTAAGGTGGGGCTGAAATGCAGATAACAACATGCGATAATCTCTCAGCCTTTGAATGGAATGTCATACAGGACACTTGGCAAATATCTTTGGGATTTTTTCCTTTTCCTAGTTGAGGAAATTTTATACTTTAATTCATTTGAAAAAAAAACAACAACATAATATCCTGAAACAATCTCATAAATATGAATAATTAATATTAATTCAAATGATAAACAATATGATCTGTGTGCTTATGGAGTTTTTTTCATAAAACTGCATCGTACACCCCAAACATTTCCTGGATAATAATAATAACTTTAAAAAAATACAATATACAATTCAATTAAAAACTTTATCGAGTGGGAAACGGTTAGCCCTTTCAATTGGAAGCATCGCCAGTCCACACTGGTTTCATTCAAGGTTATGAACTTTATTTTCTATATGGTTTCTGGTCTTCGTCTTCATCTTCTTAGTTTTATAATGAGATTACACATACTTCACTAATTACCTACATGTGTCATGTACACCTTTGAAATTAAATCTCCAGAATAGCAACCAGTAATTTAGGCACAGGGCTCCTCGGTTCTATGTTTTTCATAACATCTACGATGAAAAGATTTTAGTGTCAATGTCATCACCTTTCAAGCAGTTATAATTGGATTATTTTACATACATTATAGACTTGAAGCTCATAAGTCAAAATCTTATGGATAGTTCTCATAGCACCCTCCTCCTCAAGTTGAATGGAGGCAAGGAATCCGCGATCCAGGAAGTCTGACGGGTTGCATAATAATGTGATTACCTTATCATTAAATTAGCTTAGAATAAGTGAATTCAAGGGATAATACATATTTAATGCATAGAGTCTAGCCACAATAGAATGTTTTGATCCCCGTGGTATTGACGATGCTGATTTATTAAAGATTTTTATCACCTGAGCTATTAATTTCGCAGTGGTGAATAAATTGATTCCATTCTATTTTAGCCTCCCGTGTTCTCCTTATGTAACCCATATAGCTGTGAACATGATGCATGGTGAAGGCGCTGCTTAACATGGTTCTTTCGTACCTATAGACACCAAGGAGTTGGACATGATGAGATGTGACAGATGATAATATCAAGGGATTCGAATGCCATATTTCAAATGCTCTACAGACTTGGACAAATTCAGTGCATACAAGATCCTACATGTTGTGCATTTTATTACGGCATTAACAAAGGTTAACAATTCTCTTTACAAAGGCGATATGATGTAGACATGCAAAATCTCAAGTAGTTTTTCGAATATTTTATCTTGGGCATATCGAGGAGCTCCATGTGTCCTTTTTTTGTAGACACAGTTCTTGAAAGGAGTTGCAAAATAATTCCCATGAAATTCCTATATTATTACTATTTGCATGTTCACTTTATAAAAACACCATGTATGTGTGTGTGTGTGTGTGTGTGTGTGTTAGAAATTGTAGATTATAATATTTAAGTAGTAGAGGGGCTATAAACACTTAAAAATATGAGTTGTGTCACCTTGGAGGGATTCGCAATTCTCATCTCTCTCTCTTTCTGAGCTGATATGTTTTGGTATTGCCACCACCGACAACTTCCTACCTTTTTCATATTACAATTTATTAGATGCATTGATCATTGAGTACTTCCATCCTTCAATCTTATAATAAATCCTGTCTCGTCAGTCAGTAGGGATATAGGTTGCGAGTATGGATGCAGAGATACACAGAGGAGAAGAGGTAAGTAAGTGTTTGTTAAACTTAATTATTATCAGACGTCTTGAGTCCCGGAAGTTCCCTCGGGATTTCTTAATGAGTTTTGATGAGTTAGATTATTTTATGCAAGGGATGCCAAAGACAGAGTGAGAGGATGACCAAATGGCTTTAAAGTTTTAACTAATTTTATTCCATTTGAATAGGGAATCTCCACAGAACAATTCCACACTGAACACATCAACAATATAAACATACAAAGTCATTCACGAACTAAAAGTTCTAGCGAGTGAAAAGGAGATATAAGGAGTATGAGACAAAGATCGATTGTACACACTCCACACTAAAAAAGAAGGGATCCTTGACTCAAAATAAATAATCCTGTTTTGCAGTTGTAACAAAATAAATAAATAATAATTATAAAAAAAGCATAATACAAGTAATGTAGTAAATCATCACAATTGCGTAGTCAAAGTACGTAGGGGCCAGCTTCTTTAAGCCCTATCGTAGAGGAAGACATCAACATTGAAATTGTTCCTTGAAGGGTCGTTGCAGAAAATCATTGGATTTTCCGGTGATGGCATCTTGAATACGTTTCTTGTCGTCATCTCTACAACACTATTGGCACAAATAATATCTCCAAAGGTCCTCTTACGGATTTCCCGAACCTGTTCCGGGGTGAAGCTACCCGCTTGTCCAGAATGGGTGAAGAAGAATCGGTCTCCATACCGAGCCCTGACGAATTGCAGGGATTTTAGGCAATTGAAGGTGAAACCGGTGATGCCGTCGGCCACGGGGACTTCCCCAAGTCCTCCGGTGAAAAGGTCAATGTCAATGGGAGTCTCGTACAGACTTCCAAGAACTTGCCAAACATTCTCTGGAATGTTTGAAGGCCTGTTGGCCCAAGAGTTTGTCAAACCGGGAAGTCCGCAAATCTGTCTGTAAACATTGTAACCCGGGAGTCCGTGTTCACGGGCTCGTTGCAAGTTTCGGGCAATCAAGTCACCTCCGAAATCGTGTTGTTTCTCTTTCAGAAGGAAGTTAGTCAAGTCTTCAGTGACGAAGGTGTCATAAGCTTGAGAGTTTTGTGCCATAAGTCCACCCAAAATTAGGTCATAACCTTCACCCCCATTGTACGAGATTTGATCATGGGAGAAGAAGTTGTCCCTGATTCTGTATTTGTTAACGTCCTGGAATCCCTTCATCATGCGGATAAGTCCGTTGATCAAAGTGTGGCCGAAACGGTAGGCAGCGTCAGCAAAGGCGTGGAAAACAGTTGGGTTCAAGTTAGGGTTGTATTGAGTAGCGATCTGTTGGTCGTCTAGTTTAAGTCCGTATCGAACCATGGAATTATCACCTAAAATTATGGGCAAGTACTCGCCATACACCGCGTTCTGCCACTCTGCGACCAATAAGCGACGGGCTTCTTGAAAAATTGTCTCGTCAGCCCAGTAGGGTCGTCTGGCAGCGATTTCATTGGCGAGTCTGTTGTGTTCACGGAAAAGAAGTGTATGCATAACAGTCAGTCCTGTTCGAAGAAAACATTAGATCGTTTAGACACATTTTTCCAAATGTTTTGGAAATGTAAACACAACTAAACAAAAATAAACTCTTCGTACCTGGCATTTCATTGGTACGTTCTTCACCACCCAAGAATGTCCCCATGAATTCAAAATGTTCTCCAGATGACCTTTGGACTTCATCGACAGTTGGAAGGAATCCTGTATTTTGTGAATTAGTTCTGAGTCTTCCACCCTGATAAGCTCGAAGAAGGTGACTCTTGTTATTCTCAGATGCGTAAACGTGAGAACAGTCCACGAAGGCAGTGATGATGTTCATTTGTTCTCGGACACCTTGAACATTTGGGAAGCAGTAGGGGGTGGATCTAGTGAAATCCATGCAAGTTTGCGGTTTTCTCAATTTAGAATAGAAATAATCATCAGCAGGGATTCGGATTGGCCAGCAGTCCACATTATTGGCATCCCTTGAGCAACAACGCTTGTCACTTTCGGGAGTGAGGGTCATGTCGTGATCCTAATATGTAAAATAATTTTCAAACTACCGTTCCAAAGCAAGGGAGGTCGCAGACAGTATAACTGCACCCTTATTTTAAAGAGTTGACATGCAATTCAAGAGTTCAAAATAAACTTACCAAAAATTGACCGAATTGAGGAACCATGTTGGTCATTCTGCTGTCAGGATGGACATAATCTGGATGCACTGAAAGGCTCACAATACGGGCATTAGGCAATCTATTTCCTTGCAGACTCTTCCCAGCTCCTCTGGGCTCATTCCATCCATCTTCATACAAAGCTGGGGCCAGTCGGTCGAAAACCGTGAAGGAAGATCCCCAATAAGGGTTTTTCAAATTGTTACAAGTTCCGTCAATAGTCCTGTACCTGGAGTTCCTATCACAGGCAAGGGGAACCTGCTCCTTACGGCAGAAGTCGGGTAGACGGGCATTCAATTGTGAGATGACCTGTTGTTTAGGGATTTGATACCTCTTGGTGAGGATTTCATAGGCCTTAATATTGATATTTGAAAGCTTGCCGATCTTCTCAGTCGTTGGTGTGAATTTGCAATAATTATGTCCCCCTCGTCCGTGACCCCCCATAGATCCGTGGTGTCCTCCATGTCCGCCAGTATATGCTTGGCTGGAGTAAGTAGTATTTACCGCAATAGGCTCTAGGGATTTCTCGAATGACACTGTAGCTTCCGCAATCACAGAGTTGAGAAGACTTTCGATTGAATTACCTACAACAGGTTGGGGGGCTTGGATGGATTGCTGAGGAATGTAAGAACTTTGAGAAATCGAGGCTTGAGAAATGGGCTCAAAACTGTGAGAAAACCCTGAAGATTCGGGTATAAAATTGCTCGTGTATTGAGGTTGAGAGTGGTGGATTTTAGGGCTGGTGTAGTAAACAAGTTGGGCCGAGGCACTGGCCATCAACAACACGAAGTTTAGGAAGATTCGCATCTTTGCGAATTATATTGGCTTATTCCAGTACAAACAATTATTTTGGAACTCACTCTGGTATATTTAAGAATCCGATATTTATTCTTAAATGCGGATCCTAATTGGTTGATTAGTTTCTTGGGCTTGCTTGAGCTGTAGGTGCTCACAGGTCAAGATTAAGATTGGCTCTGGACATCCGGTTAGCATTGAGGCTCGTATTTATATTGAGAAACGGAAGTTGATGACGTTTGATCCCTTCATCCATCCACCACATATGCTAACGATATATTAGTTGAAGGAACTAAACAAACAATCTGCGAAAGAACATATCTCCATGATGCTTTAATACAGTAATTGTTATTCCGTGGGATGATGCATTGGAAAATTTGTAAATGAGTTACGGACTTGGAAGGAGTGTGATGGAAATCTGAGGTAAGAGGTAGGTTGGACTTATTGACCAGAGTTTCGTCCCGTCGTAATGTTCTGGTGGTCCCTTATATGCACTTGTTCGTCTTCGTATATATAAGTAATACATTGTAATACGTTGTGGTAAGTGGTAAGTGCCAAATGCATGTTATTACCTCTTGATTCTTCATATGTGGCTCAAGTTCAGGGTAGAGAGTACATATAATAGCATATTCCACTTGGTTCACGTTAGCAGCTAGAAAAATGAAAGGGAAATTGATTTGAAGATCAAAGTCGTATGGTCTGCAGTAGGACAGCATAGTCAGTGCCGCACATGTAAGGCATATGCCTATGCGTCACGTAATTAGGGTAGGCGTCTTGGGATAAATACATATGAGGAACAAGGATCTCAAATGCTGAATGTTCTGCTAAAAAAAAGGATTAAACGTTTCGAATTAATTGATACATGTGATTATGAAATAGTTTGCGAAGGAGTGGTCAGTTTAGAACCCGGATCGGTGGATTTTTTTAAACTGCTCGAATGAGTTGTTTAGAAATACTAGGAATGCTGCAGCATAATTTAATGTCAATTTAATATTTTTGGATTGCATGATGTATAAGCTAATTAGATTGGACAAGGGACATGCAAGGTTCTGGTGACAATAAATGGATTGTGTAGGTAGTCTGTGACACTTGGAACAAGATTGAGGGATCATTCGGTCGGAGGTCAGTTTCATAAAATTCTCATAAAATTCTGCATCATATGCTGATTCAACGTGGATTTGAACAGAAGGAGGTTGCTTTGTTTTTGTTTGTTTTAGATGATAATGATATGCGAGATTTGAGTTGTTTCAATATGCAAGTTAATTTTATGTAATTTAACTTCTTTGTTTGAAAAATGAGAATAAATCTTTTACAGACATGGAATTAGCATTAGGATAAGATTGTAGATTACATATTGTTTTTTCTTGGAACTTTTCTTTATTCGAAAATTTTATAATTGTAGTTAAATAATCATGAATAATTATACTGACTTGGATTTGAATTAGACTCATTGCAGAACATTTCAAATAATTTCTCGTAGTGATCCTCAGAGACAATTAATCGATTACAAAATGTTTTTTAAGCAATGTGTCAAAAACATTACAAGTGTAATGTAACACATATTTTGTAATCACACACACTGACTGAATTCTAGTACTTTCCAGAATTTTCTGGTAAGGTCCAAATTTCTATTACTGTCCCGTAATCAATAGTTGCGATACTGTTTTATTTGTCATAATAGATTTACATGATAACTGATAACCTTAGAGAAACAAAAATATTTAGCACCTCTACGTCATACTATTTAACTATTACCATATTTTAAGCATTGGGGAAAACAACTCTTATGCAATCCAACTAATCTCCATATTTTACTGTTTGTGCCAATGACACTTGATGTAGTACAAATAATAGTTAACACAACTCCACTAATTGCTCAGTTTCATTTTCATCCCTCATACTCAATGTACCCAACTAGATCAAGACCATGCATAGAAGCCGAATTTAAATGCAAATTCCAGGAGGGTCCATACACCCAAAATCATTGACCTAATTTAATAATTGTCCGCAAATAAATGTTAATCTAATGTTAATGCATGGACATAAAAACAAAGCCTTTTTGTAAAACCTTCAAGTATTTCAAATTTAAACTCATCAAACGCGATCACCTATACCGACTATACCTAAACATCGGTCCAACTCCTGAGCAAATAGGTCAGAAATTTATGTTTAAAATCTCTTAATTATAAACTATATTGGTCTGTATAAAAATTCTCGACTAAATTAGGAACGATTTGCCACCCCTTTTCCGGCACTTGCCCTTTCCCAAGACATAAATTACTTTTAAAAAGAGAAGAGCTCTCAACCTCTCACTCTGAGAAGCCCATAAAATTATGGACAGCGTAAAAATTAGCCCACAATTAATTCTCACATCACGCTACAACTTTGAGCAATAATTGTCCATACTGCCAATGTAAAATGCTAATGAGTGGCCAGGATCCATCCGGTTGAGCGTCGCATATGAATGATGACGCATGGGACTCAAGTACCGGAATTGATAAATACGACTAAATGATCTAAAGCTAAAAAGAGAAGAAGAATGTCTCCCTCTCTCATCTGAAGGTGACTGTGGGTGATGGTCAGCGATATAAATCATTTCTGTAGGTCCACCAACACTCGTAGAGAAAGATAGACTCCATCCTTCAGAACATCTAAGCCTCTTCCACCTCAACATAATTGTGTGTAATGGCCACTAATGGAATAACACGGAGAGCACAAGGGACCTCTTGGAAGCCATAAACAATCGGAACTAAATGAGTTGCAGAGGGGCTTGGCCTGATTACATGTTCCTTTGGTCTTTATGAGCTTGTGACCAGATGCATCGGAACTAGTCCTCATACAATCAGCACAATTAACAACAATCGACTCAGGCACAGGTCCAACCTAGTCGGCCGTAGTGGTCCAGAGCATGTTTATGAATAATAAAAGTAATGTAATAATATAATGCATAACATTTATTATGTAGGAACTGGGAACCAGGAAGGAAGTTGTAGCTGTCGACTTGGCTATGTTTTATGTTCCTATTAAATCCCTATTATCCTCCTTAACCAAGTTAGCCGTTGCTAATTGGATTCTCTGAGCTC